>JANAVB010009994.1:0-216362 GCA_029216955.1 Iris pallida
ATTTACATTTATACATAATACTTCTTTAAGAATTTGCCATTGATAGGCATCATAGCAACTCGACCATCAAGTTCTGAAAGTTGATAAGCTCCGTTTGAGAAGACTTTGCTCACGACATAGGGACCTTCCCATTTTGCATCGAATTTCCCTTTACTCATATGAGTCATAGTCATAGGACGTCTGACCGTTAGAACAAGTTCCCCTTGCTGAAAGGCTCTAACCTTCACTTTACGATTAAATGTCTTTGAGATGCGGGCTTGGTATAACTCAATATGCTGTTGAGCCATTAACCGCTTTTCATCCAGTGCTTCCAACTCTTGAAGTCGAAGAAGGTCATTATTTTCTGTGGTAAGCTCATTGGCAATAGCAATCCTTAAAGAAGGAATTTGTAACTCCAATGGAAGGACAGCTTCACAGCCATACACCAAAGAGAAAGGTGTAAAGCCTGTGGGATTGCGGACTGTAGTTCGATAGGCCCAAAGACATTCGCCAAGTTTCTCACTCCAATTCCGTTTGTTAGTGGATACAAACTTCTTAAGGAGCTTAATAATGGTTTTGTTAAAGGCTTCAGCTAAACCATTAGCGGCAGGATTGTACGCCGTCGAAGCAACATTGTTAATCCGATGATCATCGCAGAATCTAGTGAACTTCTGACTAATGAATTGAGGTCCATTGTCATGAATGATTCTGCGAGGTACACCGAATCTATAGATGACATGGTGTTTAACGAAATTGATGACACTGCTAGTCTTGACTTCAGTCAGAGGTATAGCTTCGGCCCACTTGGATAAGTAATCGGTTATCGCCAATATGAACCGATGTCCTCTAGAAGAAGGAGGATTAATAGGACCTATGATGTCCATACCCCAAGCTTCAAAAGGCCATGAAGCAGCAGTCGGGTGTAAGAATTCCGAGGGTTGATGAATGAAGTCTGCATGGATTTGACAAGCACGACATTTCCTTGCATATTAATGGCATCTGATACCATAGAGGGCCAATAATAACCCATACGTCTAATGCGATCCTGTAATTTAGGACCAGGTTGATGTGCTCTACAGACGCCATCATGAGCTTCACGCAACACTTGTTTGGCTTCATCACCAGCTAAACAGCGTAGAAGAAGACCATCATAAGTTCGCCGATAGAGTGCTTTGGTGGTTTGATTGTAGTAAAATCGTAGAGATCGACGTCGAATGCTTGTAGCCTCCTTAGGATCTTCAGGGAGTATGTCATGTAATACGAAATCGATAAAAGGAGTTCTCCAATCTTCACTAATAACATTGACTTCAGTAAGATTACTGAACTCAATATTACGATTGTTTTCGACATAGAACAGTTCTCGATTAGAGATGACCACCACTTGCTGTCTTCTGATAGGGATGGCTAAAACTGCTGCAAGATTGGCCAAAGCATCTGCTTCAGTATTGCAAGCTCGGCGTACATATTCGATGAAGAAAGCTTTGAATGATGTAGCCATGTTGATTGCTGCTTCAAAGTAAGGCACCAGATCTTGATGGCGAACTTCATAGGTTCCTCTAAACTGGTTAACAACCAACTTAGAGTCACCATAAACTTCAAGATACTCGATGTCTAGTTGTTTGGCTAGCTGAAGGCCAATGAGTAGAGCATTGTACTCTGCCATGTTGTTGGAGCAAGGCTCATCTAGAGAGTTGGCTCTTTGGATAGTTAATCCGTCTGGAGAAACGAGAACAACTCCAACACCTGCCACTATAGCACCATTTGGTCCAATTCTTGATGCACCATCAAAGAATAAACGCCAGGTTAGGAAACTCTTCGGAGATCATGTTGACTTCTAACGTCTCGTCAGGAATTTCGTCATAGAGTTTAGATGTTTCAGGCACAGGATGAGCTGCTAAGAAGTCCGCCAGCGCTTGACCTTTGACAGACTTTTGTGGAACATACACCATGTCATATTGAGCTAGCAGGATTGCCCATGTAGCCAACCGAGAATTAAGTATACTTGGTTTCTTCATGAGTACCCGGAGAGGGTTAACTCGAGATATAACATGAATAGTTTGACCAATGATATAATGCCTCGTCTTTTGCATAGCAAACATGAGATCCAAGCATTCTTTCTCGACAGGACTATAACGGTGTTCAGCACCAATCATAGTTCGACTAAGATAGTAGATAGCTTGTTCATGGCCTTCTTTGTTCTTTTGGGCAAGTAAAGCACCCAATGAATGGTCCATAGCACGGACATACATCAAGAATGGAATGCCAGAGATAGGTGGCACCAAAACTGGTGGGTTCATAAGATATTGTTTGATATCGTCGAATGCTCGTTGACACTCTTCTGTCCAAACAAAAGATACATCCTTCTTCATTAGTTGAGTGAATGGTCTGCAGCGTCCAGACATGTTCGAAATGAATCTCCTGATGTACGCAAGTCGGCCTTGGAATCCTCGTAGCTCTTTTAGGTTGCGTGGAGGACGCATCTCTTGGATGGCTTTGATCTTCTTGGGATCCACGTGTATACCCTTAGAGGTAATGACGAAGCCGAGAAATTTGCCACTAGAGACACCCAAGAATGACTTGGTGGGATTCATCTTGAGCTGATGTTGACGCATGAGATTAAATATTGTTCTCAAATCTTGGATATGATCTTCTTTTAGACGACTTTTAACAGCAATATCGTCCACGTAGCATTCGACTGTTTTACGAAGATGTTCTCTGAAAATGGTACTCATAGCCCGTTGATAGGTTGCACCCGCATTCTTGAGACCAAATGGCATCACTGTATAACAATAAACTCCTCGAGGAGTGCGGAAAGATGTATGCTTTTCATCTTCAGGATGCATTTTGATCTGATTATACCCGGAAAATCCATCCATAAAAGATATCCTTTCGAACCCACAAGTATTGTCAATCATGACATCTGTGATAGGAAGAGGAAATTCATCTGTTGGACATGCTTCATTGAGATCTCGGAAGTCGATGCAGACTCGAACTTTTCCAGTTTTCTTCAGAACTGGGACGACATTGGCTACCCAATCAGGATGCTGCTCTTCTCGAATAAAGCTACAAGTGATGAGCTTCTTGACTTCATCATCAATTGCGTCCATCATTTCAGGCTTAAATCGCCTTTGTTGCTGTTTGACTGGTTTAGCATTAGGAAGAATGTTCAGTTTGTGAGTAGCAATCTTAGGATCTAAACCTGGCATATCTTCATAACTCCAGGCAAAGACGTCGATATATTCTTTAATAAGAAGAATCAACTCTTGTTTGTCTGCTTCTGGAAGATTTTTGCTAATAAAAATTGGCCGAGGTGAATCTTTTTTTCCTACATCAATTTGAAGTAGTTGATCTTCAGTAGGAGGTTCACGTCGTTCAAATCGAAGTACCCATTGGTTGTCCATATGTTGAGCCCAAGGATCTGTTTCCGGACTTTCTTCAACATCTTCATCATAGCCTTCTGGTAGTTCAACAGAGACCATGTTAGAAGATACAACTATACGATGGACTTCACCGATGCTGGTATCGGAATCCCATGATCTGGAATCAGAAGAGTTAGAACGTTCTTCACTATCTGATTCAGAAGCTGCTGGGGATAACAGTGGAGGAGAAGTATATCCGAGACCTTTCTTGGTCCTGTCATAATACATTTGTGATTTTCCGTTTGGAACTGATGTACGAATGGGAGTTCGTCTACCTTTACCATAGTTAAGGCCGCTCTTAAAGTCGTAACCCATCTTTCGGAGGATGTCTTTTGATTGTTGACTATAACGATGGAACTGGAGACGTCCCGTATCGTTAACTTTGCTATCATCCGTATAGTTAATCTTTGTTTCTGGTCTTTTATATAAAAATGCTGAACTTTCACCTTTCTTTAAAGAAGGATGAATACGGTAAGAATCATCTGGATCTTCAAGCGAGACTTCTGTCTGAAGAGATTGTACGACTCCTAGTGTAATTGATTGGAAGCTATCTAACATATCCAAATAACTTTTAGTATAATAAATAACATCAATATACTGGAAAGTAGGTGCTTTTTCATTGATTTGTACATCAGTATTTACAACAGGACCTTTGACCTTAGCAGATTTGGTCAAATTGATTACAAGAGGGGGAGAAGAAGAACGTGGAGGAGGACTTATTACGACGGAGGTCGATAACAAGTGGCTCAGAAGAGGTGAGCTCCCTTTTTTCCTTGTTGCGATTTAGATCAACAACAAGTGGCTCAGAAGGAATGAGCTGCTTTTTGTCTTTGTTACGACGTAAGTCGATAACAAGTGGCTCAGAAGAGGTGAGCTCCCTTTGATTTTCATCAGCATCAACTGATTTCTTTTGAACTGGTAAATGAATAACCAGTGGCTTGGAAGATTGAGGATGAGAAACTCGCCCCTTAACAGGTATGATAAGAGTGTCTTGAGGTACTGCTTTTTGATCTTCTTCAGTATCCATAGCCAATACTACCTTCATAAATTCATCCTTGTACATACGAGCATCGTTGCAATAAGCTTCGACACCCTTGAAAGGATAAAGGTCTGCAACTTCCTTATGAACTTGTCCTTTGTCATCAATATATTTAAAGCATTGATGAAGAGTTGATGGAACGACATTGTGTTCATGGAGGAATGGCCTTCCCAGGAGAGCATTATAAGAACAACCATGATTGTCAATGATATAAAAGGTCACCTTTGTGCGAAGATTGCCTATTTGGAGTTTTAGACGGATCTTGCCCAAAGGTTCACTCTTTCCTTGATTAAATCCCAGAATAGTAGTGATAGTGGTTGAAAGACTATGCACTGGTATCTTCAATGCATCTAGCATTGTCTTTGGCATAATACTAAGTGCAGACCCTGGATCTATCAGGATACGATCAACCTTCATTGAATCTACATATCCTGTATAATAAAGAGGACGATCATGTCTATTATCTTCCATTAGCATATCATCCTGAGTGAAGGTAATATTTGGGATCAGTTCTAAGACACTATGACTGTGATGGCAAGAGACTGATTCTGATTCTGGCTTCTTGAGAAGAGTTAAGCAAGTTTCAGCCTGCATCAGAGCTTCACTTAGAGTTTCTCGTGTCTCTTTGGAACGACGCAAGAGTTCAAAGATTGACAGCCTGGCTGGTGTATTGGCTAATTGAGCCAATATATCAAAGTTGTAAGGCTTCTCAAGCCCAGTAGGAGATGACTTCTTTAGAGGTTTGTCAAATCGAACTTGTTGCTTGCCTTTATCAGCCATTGTTGGCTTAGGAGGAATTGATACTACAACTGGTGAAGATGTGGAAGGGACCTCTTCAGCAGATGCAGGTTGTGCCGAAGTAGGTTCAGAAGAAGAAGCAGGATCCATTTGACCTTCAGAATGATCTTTCAAATAAACTTTTCCTGATCTGGTGCCTAACAGAATCTCTTCGTCAACAATGGGATCAAAAGATACCATGTTGCAGATTTTGGTTTTGCCTTTAGAACGAGTTTTCTTCTTGGAAGATATTTCAAATTCTGGAGCAAGATCAGGATGAATCCACATAATTTCACCATTGTCAAGAGACAAGGGAACAAGGCCTTCATTGGATGGAAGCGGGAGATTCTCAATCTCAAGGGTTGCTTTAGGAATCGGAATGACACCATGCTGTACCATCTGCGGAAGGGAAATCTCCAAATTGAACTGAAACCATATTTGCCGTAACAGTCTTCTCATCTTGTTGCAAAGTGACTACACCTGCATTGACTAGCTCTTGAATCTTACCTTTGAGCACATAGCATGCTCGAGTAGGATGTCCAATGAATCGGTGATAGACACAATACTTGGGATGATCAGTCTTATTGTCTTCATCAGGTTTCTTTGGATCAGGGAGTTGAATTTTTTTACTTTTGAGTAAACACTCAAAGATACTTGCAGTGTCATTTTCGTCAAAAGAATATTCTACCTTCGGACGAGGTTCCCTCGGTGGAGGTACAGAAGGAGTAGGAGTAGATGTAGGTGGGGCCACATTGACGGCCAAAGATTCTTTATTTTTGTTCAAGTTAATGTTTAAAGTTTCTTTTGCTTTGCCGATTGTTCTGGCGATTGCCACCACCTGAATTCTGATGCTCATCGCGATCAGGATTAGACATTTGTACCCCCAATTGTTTGAACTTGTCAGCACTTACTTCAGCAGCTTTGGCGTTGACGATGAATGAGGGCCAATCTTGGAATTAGGTTGATCCCGTCCATATACTGATAATAGGCAAAAGATTTGCCTTACAAGTATCAATAGTGACAGCAGCTGGAGTCCCTGGAGGCATTTTCAAAGCTTCACGGCGGAACCGTTCAATAAAACTCTCAGCAGTTTCATTATGTTTTTGTTTGATTTTGTTGAGAGCTGACATAGTCATATCATTAAATCCCTCATAGAACCATTCCAGAAAGATTTGTTTGAGACCTGAAAAAGAAGTAATGCAACCATCGGGCAAACTTCTGTACCAGTCGTATGCTACGCCGGCTAAACAACCGACGAACACTCTGGTAAGAAGAGCGTCATTTGGCTGAAGTTGAACAGTCATTACCTCAAAATGATTGATGAATTGACTCGGGGAAGTACTGCCATCGAACAGAGAGATTGTAGGGATTTTGTACTTTGGAGGAAACGGGACATCCTTCTATTCAACCGGGTAGGGTTGTTTAATCCCCAACCTTTGTAGATTGTCTTTCTCTTTAAATGCTTCAAACTGGGTTCGTAAGAGTTTGACGGCTTCATTGGCGTCTTCTGATGAAGAAGAAGGAGCAGGTTGAGTCGTAGTGGTAGGAGGAGGAACAGCGTTGTAAGCACTACCCCCAGCTCCTGAATGACTAGGCGTAGTTTGTATTTGCACTTGTACAGGAGGTATTTGAGGAGGTACTACCTCCAGCCCAGTATTGGCAGGTATTGAAGATGCTATGATCTCTGGACTAGTAATAGGTGCAGCTGGTGGTGTAACATGTTGTGCTACAATGATGGAATGCATACTAGCGACCATTTCAGCCATGGTCTTTAGCTTGTCTTCAAGTGCAGCGATTCGCTGTTCTTGATTTGCAGACGTTGAAGCATCTGGATCATCGGTGACAACATAAGCCGTCACTTCTCTTGGTACAGTGGAAGATACTGTTTGTTCAGAACTTTCACTGTATGCATCATGATCAGAAAACGAATTCATCTCCTGACTGGGAAGCAGGGAGATGACTTGAAGGATTTTGAGGAAGATTCCTTTGACCGATTATATCTCGGCTTCGGGAACGGGTATGTTGGAATACTCCCTCAGAAGATTCTTGAAGTAGATCCAGATACCGTTGACTTGGTTTGCGAGGTTTGCCGTGCTTAGAGCACCTTCTACCCCCAGTGTCTCGAGAAGTCATGTTAACAGAAGCGTACAACACTTCTTCATCTTCTGACATCGGTTCTGTTTTAGTAAAAGTCAAACGATCAAAGACAGATCGTTTTGTTGTTTGACAACAACATTGGATGATGACTTTATGATTGCAATAATGATCAGACGATTGAACTGAAGGAGTTGAGGCATTATCCCAGTTTTTGTCTGAGATGTTCTCGGAGATCAGAAACCATGCTAAGACGAGGAAAGGTTCGAGGAATATGTTCTTTAACAATATTCGGAACATGGTTCTGATTCTGCAAATGTTTTGTCCCCTGTGTGTACAAGGAAGTACTCACTTCATTGGCATAAGTGTCGGGATTTTTGTTCCTGGAGGTTTGTCTTTGAGGCTTGACCTTCGGCATAGGTTGCTTATGTTTTGCTGAAGTTGGCCTGTTAAGATATGTTCTTAGATCTGCAAATTCACCCCCAGGGGTTTCTGTTTGAGACACCAACAGTTTTCCCTGTTTGGAACGGGATATCTTGAATGTCGGAAGGTCTTGAAATTCTGCTACTGGGGTAGGCAGAATACCTCTTTGATCAGTACAAGTTCCCTTGTCATGAAGGAAAGAAGAATCCTTGTTTGTCAGAGTTCTCGAACTGATTGGTACCGAGGCACATTGAGATGGATCTTCTTCAGTAAAGACTGAAGAAGACTGAGAAAAGACCAAAGGGCCTTTTCCTTTGTTTTGAGATGAAGGGTTAGCTAAAGAGCAGTTTCCCTCTGTTATCTTCCAAGTCATGAGACAAGGAAGTTTGAGAAAAGACCAAAGGGCCTTTTCCTTTGCTTTGAAGAGAAGGAGGAATAGTCAAAGGACTACCCTCAGTGGATTGCGCAGGGGCAATAGGGTATTTGGGAAGAGGAGTAGAATCTCTTCTTTTATTGTGAGAAGAAGGAAATTTAGCCAAAAGACTGTTTTTCTTGGATTGCGCAGACTTGGTTTGCGCATGGGTAGAAGGTGCACTAGTCTTTTGTGCACTAGAAGCTCTGGTAGGAAGTGCATCAGGAGTTCTTGTCTTAGAGTGCTTAGGATGTACTTTAGTTACTGGAGTGCTATTTTGTGCAGGAAAAAGCCACTGCCAATTGCGCCAGAGTCATAGGAGTCTTCTATTTTGACAAGGCAGCATATGAAGTAGCCTATGCAACAGTTGCAACAGATTGCTGCAGCCTTGACTGCAACAGATTGTGCAGCAGTTGCTGAGACAGACTGTGCAACAGTTGGCACAGCAGTTTGTGCAGCAGTCTGACTAGTAGATTGTACAGCAATTAGTACAGCATCTTTGGTGGCAAAACTGCCAGATTGTGCAGACTTGGAGACCCAAACTGAGCGCACTTTGCTCTTAGCAGAAGTGGCTACAGTACGAGGAGTGGTCTTGGAGTTGAGCATCGCCTCGTAGGCTGTCTGGTTGACCTTAACAACCAGCGTCTTCTGCGTCTTCCCGATAGACGCTACGTCACATTGAGTTGCTACTTCCTCGTCGGAGGAGAAAGTTGTCCCCAGCAGAGTCGCCATTTTGTTTGCAAAAACAAAAGTATAAAAACTTTATTGATACAAACTGTAATAAAGATTACAAGAATTCTGGGAAAATTACAACTATAGGAATCCAATCTTGATGACGATTGCTTTATCCCTTGGACGATGTGAACTTTGAAGACGAAGCCTTTGAAGTTGAAAACAACTCTGGAAACTGAAGGCAAAAGCCTCTGAAGTTGAAGACAAAAGTCTCGGAAGAATGCAGCAGCACTACGGCAAGAACTCCTGAACTCTCTGGTTTCTGATCTCTGATCTTGATTCCCCTTGAAATGAAGACTTGAAACTCTATTTATAGAGTTCTAAAAATAACTAACTTTAGTTATTTTGGGACTGCGCAGGATGATTTGTGCAGCATTGGTTTGCGCAGCATTGATTTGCGCAGACAGTTACTGGATCGTGGGCCAACTATCATGGACACATGGCATCATTTGATAGAAATGCGCATGATCGTGCATAAACAGTTGCCACGTAATGAACAATCGATGGCATGAATGCCACGTGTAACTTATCAGTTATTATTGATGGAGTGCGCAGAGTTGAATTGCGCATACATGGTTTGTGCAGACTCAAACTGCACAGGATTGGTTTGCGCTGCCAGCTGTCAGCCGCCCTCGAGCACTGTGCGGCACAGGAAACGAACAGACTCCTTGTTATTCGTGCTGTCAGTTGTCAGAAAAGATTTGATTTGATTTGGTAATGATGACTTCTGCCACGTCAGCTTGCGCAGTTGGGAACATGCGCAAAGCAGTATGCGCAATCGGATTGCTGCGCAATCTGTTGTCTGCGCAATTCATCCAAATGATGGGTTTCTTGATTTCTTGACTTTATTGATTGATGCAACTTGATTTTTTAGGACCTACAGTAGATAGAGAGATCCAAAGCACAATGTAATACAATTAAGAGGGAGAAAATCTAAGTGTCTAAGATAATAACTCAAGAACATCCCGCTCAATACAAGTCTCTAATATATACACAACATCTCAAAAGAACAACTGAAAGTCAAATAACAATGCTGAAAGAAAAGCTAAAGCCTAGCTATCTAGCCTAGACTATGAGAGTAGCATCCTGTGCTGCAGCTGGGTCCTCCAGAGGAACCAGGTCGCAGGTGTCATCTAATCCTGCTCCGTAATAGGTGGTACATAGGGCCTCCTCCTATCCTCTGTAATATTTTCAACAGGTCCAGTCAGGACAGGAGCGAGTACAGTACATCTCAACAGATCATAGCAGGTTAGAAAATATAATCATGCAGTAAAGTAAGATCCGTGAACTGAAGAAATACAGTATGTAAACAGAGAGAGAACTATAATAGAAATATCTACTATACATAGAGAACTAATAGTGACTAGTAAGTCAGAGTAAAATATAAACATGTGAATAGCATAGGAGATTCATGACTACAGCTAAGAGAGTGATTCTTGACTACAGCTACTTGGATAATATTAACATGTCTATTTCTACTCCTCCATCCCCAATCAATACACAAAGATCTGTTCAAGTTATGTTAATATTCGTGAAACTTCACATGGCTCATAAAATGAGTGATACGTGAAGGTGATTCATGATGGCTCTGTGAACATGAGAGTACATATGTCACAAGCGATTCGTGAATCAGAGGAAGCATAGATATACGTGATGATTCATGAAACGCACAAAACATACAGTATTCGATGCTCCCGAGGGGGATAACATCTCATGAAAAGATCCATATAGTACCAATCCGTGTGACCAACGTGACAGTATCAAGTAAAGTAATTTAAAGCAGGAAAATAATTCTAAATAGGATATGAAATGATCAGAGAATGTATTCACCTGGTATCCTGAACGTCCGAAGAGAATATACTGTCCGAGGAGTGGTGTCTGTCTCCTATAGAATAGTACAAGCCACAACAAGTCTAAAATAAGGTAATAAACTGCTACAATGCATCTACATGAAGTCTAGGTCAAACTAGGCTAAAGTCAACCTTTGGTCACTCTAGTCAACCCTAACAGTCAAACTAGGTCAGTTCTAGGCTAAATAAGTCAAACTAGGTCAAACGAGGTTAAACTTGGTCAAACTAGCCTAACTAGGTCTAAACAAGTTAATCTAGGCTCATCAAGTCTAAACTAGTCTATCTAGTCTAATCTAGACTCAACCAAGTCTAGCCTTGCTAGCACTCACATCTCAAGAATAACAAGTCAAAAACAAGTCTAGTTAGCTAGTGCACAAGGACCATGGGCCATATACCTAGGCCATAGGCCAAATACAATAGGCAATTGAAATCTCTATTTCATACTACACTATCACACTACACATTTCACATATATATTTATTACATTACACATAGGTTAGATAATATATTCATATATATATATATATATATGTACGTGCACATAGGCATAGAGAGATAGATGTGTGCTTTAGGCAATGTGTGTGTGACAGAGTGTGTGAGTGTAAAGTGTCATAGAGAGTGACAGTGTCATATAGGGTGTGTATGTGTGAGTGTGGTGTGCATAGAGTGTAGGCATGTGTCTAACATGTGTGTGGTATAGAGTTTAGGCATGGGTGTGTATGTCAAAAAGGGGGTTGTGTATAGTGTCATGTGTGTGACAGGACATTAGTATAGAGTGTGTGTGTGTAAAAATGTGTGACAGTAAACTAATGAGCATAAAGAGGTGGCTTGTGTGTGTGAGTGTGAAGTTAAACTCATGTGTGTGTGTGTGTAATTCTGATTCGTGTGTGACAGTAAATAGGAGATCCAATGTGTGTGTTAGAGTATCTTGTGTGTATGTGTGTGTTAGGAATGTGAGAGGGTACCTGTGTATAACAGGGAAACAACAGTGTGGCATATGACACAGAGGGGTGTGTGTGTGTTTAAGGAGAGGCCTGTGTGAAGGAAGGTATAACAGTGTGCAGGTGTGTAGGCAATGCATAGAGGAAAATGTATGGACTGTAAATAGGTTTTTGTGTGAATGAGAAATCAGGAATTTCAGAATGTAGATAGGCTTAACATATGGGTGTGTGTCATGAGGTGATTAGGAATTCAATCCCAAAACCCAAGTGATAGGTTTTAGGGAGTGTGTGTGTATGCATAGCAATGAAATAATGTGTGTGTAGATTATGTGAGATGAAACAGTGCTAACCTGTAAAAACAGGATTAAATCTCAGTTTTCACCAATCTCTGTTTTGAATCAAACATCAGTTTTAGAAACAGGATTCAAATGACAGTTATTAGAAGATCAATGTGTGTGAGAGTGTCTGATGTGGAGGGAGGGGACTGGAACTGTTTACCAGTTCAGTTTTCTGAACATGGACAGGAAATCCCCAATCCATATGCCAAAAAATTCAGTGATTCCCCTTATCCCAATACAACACAACTACACATTTACATATCAATACACATGTAGGTGAACTAATTACTACAATTAACAGCATCTAATCAGTTAATAAAGCAAATTAAAATCAGGAAAAATCAATTTTTAGTTTTCTAGTATTAGCCTATGGTATCAAACATGAAAACTTCATTTGAACCCAATTATCAAACACCCCACACAATCCCACAATCTATTAACTTAAAATACATATGTTGGTGAATCAAATTCTAATATTCAATCATCATGAATCAGGAAAAAGAATCGATTTCAGGAAAACAAAACATTTCAATTAAACTGGTATCTGCCGTATCAGGAAATGACAGAACACCATAGGGAATTCGAATTTTCAAATTCAAAATCACATCAAGACGACAACCCAATGGTTGGTAATTGATGGCAAGCATGTGAGGGTGCATGAGAGTGTCCTCGTGTCTAGGAATTGGACACGAATCGTGTCTAGAATGCAATACGAACACAGAACCTAACAGTGCACAAATAAGCATCGTGCAGCGCGTGCACACCCGTATAACACGCGACACACGACACGACCCGACACGTGGGTGTGCACCTAGGTTCGCCTAGGGTAGGGCTAGGTCTGTGTCATCCTGTATCGTGTCCACGTGACACACAGACACGACACGAACCCCGTGTCAGCAGCGCCTGTGCGCGTGCACAGCCGCCTGCGTACGACAGTGCACGGCCAGTACGGGGCGATTGTGCCATGCACACTCCACGAGGTGCTCCCAAATGTTGGAAGCACGGTGACAGTCGTTGCCCCTAGGCTCATACCAAAAATCAGGACACGAAGTGTCCTGTGTCGAGAGATATGCCCCCCGAGATGCAGGACACGGCCTACGGGCCCGTGCTGCGTGTCCACGTGCAAAAATAGGACACAAACGGACACAAAACACCATACAACCTTCACAAAGATTGATACACACATCAAGATCTACAAATCCATCTAATTACATTTCAAAAATATGAAAATTTATTCCTATGTGGCATTTCTACAAACACCTAGTATACTATTACGATACGTGTCCGATACGGACACGAAATGGACACGAATTGTACCCAAATTTTGGGTACAGCTAGGAAACCCTAAAAACTAACTTATATGCAAAGAAATCAGAAAAAACTATAAGTTTAGATGATTTACCTATTGAGTATCAAAACTCAAAAAAAAGCTTCAAAGAGGGGATTCCAAATGGCAACTCCAAATCTCCAAATGACATGCAAACTGAGGTGCTCCTCCAAAATCAGTATATAAACATAAATTAGATCCTATTACAAAAGACTAGGACTAAAAAGGAGCTAAAATGAATTAATTAAGAATTTCTAAGGTTGGGGATTTACCTCTTTCTAAACTTGAGGTCTATTTCCAAGAGAGGCTAACCCTAAATGAAGGTGGCATTAAATAGGGGTGGAAAACCCTAGGTTGGCTGCCATGGGTGGGTTTAATTTGGTTTTGGGCCTAGGTCATGGGCCTATGGCTTAATCACAAGTCTTAAAATTGATAAATCATAAGTCATTGACTTAAGCCATAAGTCATGAACTAATTTTACTTAAGTAATCCTTCCTACCTTAAGACTAATCTCTAATGACTAAAAGTAGGTTAACTAGAGTTAGACTAGGGTCACCAACTAGGGTTAGTTCTAGGTTAGTCTACAAGTCTCAACTAGTCAAGACTAACATAACACATAGCAATATTTAATTAATATTAAATTCACACAAATTCTCATAAATCATAATAAATTCAAATAAATCCTAAAATGACCAAAATACCCTCTAGGCTAAAATGTACAAGTTAAACATCCTAATCATATGGCTAGGCTCTAAGGTTACACTAGTCAAACACCAAAATCATAAGTCATGATTTAAATAGTTTTAAAATGATTAAAAATTATCAAAAATTATATTATTATTTAAATATCATAATTAAATAAATTAAAATACAAAATTTCAAAATTACTTTCATTTTAGAAACTTGGTGTTTTAAGTCGGTAGGCACCGTTAGAGTACACCTGTCTCTATGATGAAAGGGCCTTCCTATTTGGGTTCGAACTTCCCGGGTATCTTGTGAGTCATCACCATTGGCCTTCTGACTGACAAAACAAGGTCGCCCACCTGAAAGTCCTTTGTTTGACCTTCTTGTTGAAACCCTGTGAGATGCGGGCTTGATAGAGTTTGATGTGCTGTTGAGCCAAGAGGCATTTTTTGTCCAGCGCCTCCAACTCTTGCAGATGGCGTCGCTGATTGTCTTCCTCCGTCAATTGGTTTGTATAGTAACTCACACGAAGGGATCTGGATTTTGAGGGGAGCCACGACCTAGCTTTCAGTAGACCAGAAAGAACGATGTGTTGTCCGTCGGAGTCCGTACCATTGTGTGGTAGTCCCAGAGACACTCGCCTAGTTTCTCGTCCCAGTCATGCTTGTTAGATGACACGACTTTCTTAAGTAATATGACGATTGTCTTGTTGAAAGCTTCAACCAATCCGTTTGCTACCGGATTGTAAGCGGTTGATGCCACGTTCTGAATGCGATTCTTATCACAGAGCCTGCCGAATGTATGGCTTATGAATTACGGTCCGTTGTCATGGATGATCCTCCAGGGTACCCCGAAATGGTATATGACGTATTGTTTGATATGATCACCTTCGAGCTCTTCACTTCTGTGAGCGATACTACTTCTACCTACTTAGAGAAGTAGTCGTTGATTGCCAAGATGAAGCGATATCCTCTGGATGATGGAGGAGTAACTGGTCCTACTATGTCCATACCCCAGGCTTCGAACGGCCAGAAAGCGACCGTCGGGTGTAGCGGCCCCGAAGGTCGATGGATGAAGTCAGCATGGAGATGACAGACACGACATTTCTTAGCGTATTCAATAGCGTCGGCCATCAAAATGGGCCAGTAATAGTCCATACGGAGTCGATCCTATAGCTTAGGACCGGGTTGATGAGCTCCGCAGGTCCCATCATGAGCCTCCAGAAGGGCTTCGGCTGCTTTCTCGTTTGATAGATATCGAAGGAGGAGCCCGTCGTAAGAACATCGATACAACATTTTAGTGGTTGTATCGTAGTAGAATCGGCGGGAACACCTTTTGACAGAAACTACTTCCTTTGGGTCGTTTGGGAGGATTCCATAGACTTCAAAGTCTATGAATGGGAATCGCCAGTCTCTGACGTTGACATCGGCGTCTACAGGTATGGTATAGTTAAAACAGATACACAGATTGTTTCTGGGGCACACCAGATCCCGGTCCACCACTGTAATGAAGTATTGAGTCCCGATGGGTGTCGCCAATGAGGCTGCAAGGCCAACCAGAGCATCAGCCTCCAGGTTTTGTATCCAAGGTACGTATTTTATGAAAAACTCGGTAAAGGTTGAGATGATGTCCAGGGCTGCTTTGTGATAAGGGACCAGGTCCTCGTGGCGGACATCGTATTATCCTCGGACCTGGTTGACGACGAGTTTTGAATCGCCGTAAGATTCGAGGTATTCCCTCCAGTTGTTTTGCTAACTGTAGTCCCATGATGAGGGCATTGTATTCTGCCACATTGTTGGAGCATGACTCAGTGAGGGAATAAGCACGCTAGATGACCAGCTTGTCAGGAGAGATCCAGACTACCCCCACTCCTGCGATGATTTAACCCTTAGGGCCTGTTCTTGAAACACCGTCGAAGAACATCCGCTAGACGGAGTTTTCTTCGACAATGTTGGATTCTAGCACCTCGTCTGGAATGTCTTCATAGAGTTTGGACAATTTCAGAATCGGATGTGCAGCTAAGAAGTCGGCCAGTGCTTGGCCCTTGACACTTTTTATGGGACAAATACCATATCATATGGTGTCAATAGTATTGCCCATGTAGCCAATCGAGAGTTTAGTGCTCCCGGTTTTGTCATGAGGACCTTGAGCGGATTGACTCGGGAAATGACATGGATCGTCTGGCATAAGACATAATGACGTATCTTCTGGATAGCAAATACCAGAGCTAGACATTCTTTCTCGACAGGATTGTACTGGTGTTCGGCCCCGATCATTGTCCTACTGAGGTAGTAGATGGCTTGTTCATATCTTGCATTATTATTCTGAGCTAATCGGGTGCCGAGGGAATGATCCATAGCACGAACATAGAGCAGAAAGGTTTGCCTGCGACAGGCACCACCAGAACTGGAGAACTTGTGAGATAAGCTTTGATGTCGTCAAATGCATTATGACATTCCTCCGTCCAGAAGTAGAAGACTCCCTTCTTCATGAGTATAGTGAAGGGCTAGCATTTTTCGAAAAGATTTACAATAAACCTCCAGATGTATGCGAGACGTCCTTGTAAGCCTCAGAGTTCTCTAAGGTTCTTCGGAGGGTCCATGTCAAGGATGGCTTTGCTCTTCTCGTGATCCACATGGATGTCTTTTCCAATGATGATGAAACCCAGGAATTTGCCGCTGGAAACCCCGAGGAACGATTTAGCGGAGTTCATCTTGAGCTAATGTGCCCGCATGAGATCGAAGACTGTCCTCAGATCTTGTAAATGATCACCTCATAGTCGGCCTTTGACAGCACTGTCGTCGACATCACATTCGACTGTCTTGTGAAGGTATTGGTAGAAAATGGTTCCCATAGCTCGTTGGTATGTGGTACCTGCATTCTTCAAGCCGAAGGGCATTATTGTGTAGCAGTAAACCCCTTTTGGAGTCCTGAATGACGTGTTTCTCTTCATCCGGGAACATCTTGATCTGGTTGTAGCCGAATATCTATACATGAAGGACATGCGTTCAAAGCCACATGTATTGTCGATCATTACGTCGGTGATCGGGAGTGAGAATTCGTCTTTCGAGCAAGCGGAGTTGAGGTCCTGGAAGTCGATGCAGACTCGGATCTTTCTATTCTTTTTAGTAACGGGAACGATGTTGGCCACCCAATTTGGATGTTGTTCCTCGCGAATAAACCCACTTTCCAAGGGTTTATCCACTTCTTTGTCAATGGCGTCCATGATGTTTGGACGGAAGCATCGCTGTTGGTGCTTAACAGGCTTAGCGTTGGGCAAGATATTAAGCTTGTGTATTGCGACTTGTGGATCTAATCCTGGTATGTCTTCATAGCTCCAGACGAAGACGTCGATGTATTCTTTTACAAGTTGAACCAAGGATTCCCGGTCTTCCCCTGCCAGGCTTTTGCTGATGAAGATGGATTTGGACAAAAATTTATCCTCCAGGTCGATCTGCTCGACTTCGTCTTCAGTAGGTGGTTCTCGTAGCTCGAAGCGAGATTCCTATTGTGTAACTAGGCGTTGAGCCCAGGGTTCTTTCTCGAAGACCTCCACTGTTTGATCGTCTTCTTCTTCTTCTGAAGGATATGTGGATGTCATGTTGACTGAGAACACTTTCCTGAAGATTGGGCCGATACTGGTATCGAAGTCCCAAGATGAAGCTTCAGATGCGTGAGAGTGTATGACCTCTTCCGCTTCTGAACTCTCTGGGATTGTTGGTGGTGTGACATAGTCTACCCTCCGTCGAGTGCGATGGTAGTAATCTTGTGGTTTTGCTTTCGGAGCTGGGGACCATAAAGAAAGACGTTGGCCTTTGCCATAGTTTAGGCCCTGGCCACTTTTTAAGTCATAGCCCATCTTTTGGATGATGTACTTTGCTTAATCGTTTTACCGATATACTTGCATTCTACCGGTGTCAAGTTCTGGCTTGGCCGGTGGAAGGTCTTGATGACGCTCGACTTTGTCAAAAATAATTGGTTTCTCGTCCTGGTTCAGAGACGGAACTATATAACAGACCCCTTGGTACGGGACGACTCAATTTACATAATTAATAGTTATTATTTGTTTTTGCAATGACTGTAAGGCGTTATCTAGAGTATACATGGCATTCCAATGTGGAAGGCTAGAATAGTTCAAAGACAGACTTTTATTGATAAAATATAGGATCTTCTCCCAAAAATTACATTATCAAGAGACGAGGCGTCGACATTTGAAGATATATACTCTCCTAATTCTTCGTCAGTGAGAGCTGAGGTAGCCTTGGGTGACTCTGGAGAGTTCGTCGGGAGTCGGGCTTGTGCAGGGAGAGTTGATAGAGCCTTCCCCTGTAGCTTGACCGTGAGGGGAGCCAACGATTGGGGAGGCTTCCCTTTGAGACAGTGCTTTGAGAGGTGCCTCAGCTGACGCCTCGGGGACTGGTGCTTTTCCGTGTAGCTTAACCAAAAGAGGAGCCAACACTTGGGAGGTTTTCCCTTAAACCGTATCCTTAGAGGAGCTTCAGTGGTTGTTCCGACCGGAGAGGCTGGCGCCTTCCCGTGTAACTTGACCACGATAGGGGCCGATGCTTAGGGAGGTTTTCCCTTGAGTCTCACCTTCAGAGGGACACCGGTTGTCATTTCTGCTTCAGTGTCGGCCTATGCTTCAGCTTTAGCTTCATCCAACATCGTTGGCTTCATCTTCGAGATGAATTGATTTGTATAGGTCAGAGTCGGTGAAGAAGGCCTCAATCCCTCTGAAGGGATCAACATCAGCAAACTCTGTCCTGACTATGCTATTGGAGGATACGTATTTTATGCATTGGTAGAGAGTGGATGGCACCACTATGTATTCATGTATCTATGGTCACCTTAACATGATGTTATAATTAACGTCTGCGTCCACAACATAGCAGGTCACTTCTGTCTGGCGATCGTCGATATAACATTTCAGCAGGATTTTTCCCAGCGGTTCGCTTTTGCTGGCGTTGAAGCCGCTGATTATGATGTTGGATGCAGTCAAGCGATGCATCGTGATCCCTAATATTTGAAGCAGAGTTCGGGGGATGATGCTAAGAGAAGACCCAGGGTCGATCTGAATCTGATCCACCTTGATGACACCGACATACTGTCACTCCCAATTTTCATCATTAGGGGTATTTTGGTTATTTTTATTTTTCAACATTTTAGAAATTTTATATTTTTAATAATATTTGTATTGGATTTGTTTAGTCGAGTTTAAGTTTCGTCTCGATCCAACTTGTGTTAGTGACCCGGATAGCTTAGAATCTAGATGGAACCCAAACTTAAGTTAGACATGGCCCACAAAACCCACCATTTAAGTTAGTAAGTTAGATTAGTTACCACTAGTTAGAATGGTTATGTTAGCGATCCAAACTTAGCCCTTTTGACTCCAAACTTGAATTAAACCTAGACTTGACCTAAAGAAACATATAGAAGCCTTATCGGGCTTTCACACAAGGCCCAATACTCCCCCATGGCCGGCCATACATAGCCTAGGTTTGCCTCTATTTTTTTATTCATCTTGCCTCTTTTTATTCTACATGTGTTCTTCACCAAATTGAGAGCTCCCCTCTTGATTTGATCTCCATTCCCTCACATTCCTCCATCCAAACTTCTCTCAATCCATCGAACACCATCAAGGAAGGAATCTAGCCAAGAAATTTGGGCAAGGTGCAAAAGGAGGTGTCCTTTTGGATAGAGCTTCGTATCAGAGCCGTGTCCTAAAGATTTTCATTGGGATTCCACTCCCAATATATAAAACCTATCTTCTAATTTGATTTTCTTTGCATATTAATTAGTTTTGAATCCATATGATCCACCCCCATGCTTGTGTCCCTTTTAGATTCAAGTTTGAGACCATTTGGAGCCCTTTTGAGGATGTTGTAGGTGTGTCTTGTGTCCTACTTGATAGATCCCAATATAGGACACCCCATGTGTATGTTCTTATGCCAATAGCTTGTTTTAATCTCTAATTTCAGTTTTATATTGTTTAGAGGGTAGATCTAGCATGGTATTAATGTTTGGACCAAGTTTCATGTAGGGGTTTGGTGAGATTCATTGTGGTTTAGCCACTATGGAGCAATATTGAAATAGTGGACTGTTTTGAGTAATATTACAAGTGTTGGACTGGTTTTTACATATTAATATATGTGATAGTGTTTGTGGTTGTGTGTGGTTATGTGTTGGTGTTTAGAGAGGGCAGTAGAGAGGGAAGTAGTGAGTGAAGTAGAGAGGGAGGAAGAGGGAGAGCAAAGGAGCTGCAGCAGCAGCAAGCTACTGCCCTTAGGCAGCAGCAACAACAACAAATTCAGCAGCAATAGCAGCATTTGGCTGCAGCAAAAGCTCATATTTTGCCCCCTTTTGACCCTCCAATACACCCCCAATTGACCCTCCTATATACCCTCCTATATTCACTATATATCTCACTATATAACCCCTCTATTTGTGAGTGTTAGAGTGGTGTTAATTGGTTAGAAAGTTAGTGGGATGAGTGGTAGAAAATAAGGTATTTCACATGTTAGTAGGTAATGTGAAGGTAAGTGCTATGTTAAGGTATTGCACATTTGAGAGTAAGATGCATATATATGATATTTGGATTTGAGTTAGGATTAGATATGGAAATATAGATGGTTATGGGCTAGAGTGAGGGTTAGAATCAAGTGGTATCTTGTGATACCAAGATGGTATCACAAGGTAAATGGGTTTTACCCTATATAAAGGGTAAAGTATCAAGATACTTCAAGATACCAAGTTAGAGATATCAATATACCATGGTGTGGTATCGAGATACTAGGATAAATGTTAGAATACCATAGTAGGAGTTGAGTATACTTGGAATGAGGGTAAAGAAGGCTAGGGTATAGGATAAAGACTAAGGTAATGAATTACCTTGGTAAGGTAGGAAGGGGTAAGTTAAGGTAATGCCTATAATCTAAGATATAAGTTTACTATATTAAGATATAGATATAATTAGGATGTTATGGTTGGTAATGGTTAGTAATAGTGGACATAGACTAGTTTTGACCCCGGTTGACCATGGTTGACTGTTTTGACCCAAAGTCAACCAAAAGTCAACCGTAGCCTATAAATGACTACAACTTGACCGGAGTTGACCAGTTGACCCAAAGTCAACTGTTAGTCAACGTTAGTCAAGTTTGAACAATAGTTGACCAAGGGTTGACCAGAGTTTACCAGTTGACTAAAAGTCAACCTTTGACTTAGATTGACCTAATTTGACTTGCTTTGAGTTAGATTGACCTAGTTTGACTTGCTTTGACTTAGTATGACTTAGTTTGACTTACTTTTACTTATAGAGTATTATATTGATACAATATTCCATCTTTAGGTCCTCGAGGCATTGTATTGGACTCAGTTGACATTTTCTATCACATCAAAGGCGAGTACATTCTCTGATAATTTTTTCTAATTTATGATAACTGTTATAATTCATGTTCTTAGTGTAGATATACTTGTTCTCGACACATTGGTCACACGGATTGGTATTCATGGATCCTGACATGAAATGTTATTCCTTGTTATCTTAGCATACCTTGTGCAAGCTTTCTTGTAGTTCTTGTGCAGTTTATGGACACCGATTCTCGAGGAGACTTGCTCCCTTCTTGCAGAATCATGTGCCATAACGTGCTTGTTTGGATCCACTTGACCAGTCGGGGGTGGGGAGTATTAGTGTAGATGTGTGGTCATTATCCGCCTTGTATATATTTGCCTTGTAGACCTTGTGAATGCCAATCCTACTTTTTATGTATGATTGGCTAGATCATTAGACCTTGTGCTGACCCAAGCCGGCCACACACCGAAGCTAGTATTCATACACTTTGATAGATGATTTCTTGATTCTTGTACATGCCATGATCAGTTTTACTTGCCTTGTTCTAGCTCTAGATTCACAGCTTACCTTTCGATGATACTTACATGTACATTCATGATTTCTTGTATATACTCTCTATTTACGGTCTTGTAGCTTTCATCCTATCTTGTGAACTATTGTTAGTTGATTATGCTCGTTTCATCCTGACTGGATATGTTGACAAAATATTACAGATGACGGTGAGGAGAATTGCTGTACCTAGTACGGTCCGGATGACGTAGTAGGCATAGACTTGGAGACCTTGGTTCAGCAGGGCTTAGCTCCGCCCGATGAGCCTCTAGTTATAGTTTAGTTAGAGTAGATTTTGGACTGGACCTTGTCTCTAGCTTGCTACTTATGCTTATGACATTGCGATATGTATAACTATATTACTTTGGGTTTCTCTTCTCTCTGTTGAGCTGGTTATTGCACTTTGTGGTTTATATCTATCTTGATTTCGTGCCATGATTCTTCCTACTAGATTGTGATTATCAGTATTTTATATTATATCCTCCGTACGAAGATGATAGGTTATTATTTATTTTGTTTGTTAGCTAGCAGACCTACAATATTCTACGCCATTTTTACGGAGTAGGCTGGGCGCTGTTACACACTTGTACCCCTACCTAGGGTGCGGGCCGTGACACATTTTTAGTGGTGTCCCATGCAGGTCGAAAGTCACAATTAGTGCGATGTCGTAGTGGCGCTCGACTTAGAGTGTTGTTACGAGCCTGTGGTTCATATCTAGGATAGGCTATAGGCGAAGATTACTCAATCACAAAATAGAAAAACTTCCATTGCTGATCTTTTTAACTGTCCTTTTTGATATTGATTCTTGCATTCTAACTGTCCTCCTTGATATAATCTTTCTTATGCCATATTGATTTCCTTCTTTAATCTGTCTTCAGGATTGTGCAGACGAGATAACAGCATCCTGAGGCCGCATATATTGAGAGGTCCGCTATATCTCGTGGGCTTGATCTTGTCACTTCTGTCGCATTCGGAGCGTCGGCAGCAGCTTTTGGGGGCGCTCCTCTACCAGTTCTGAGGACTGTCCCGGAGGTTACTATGACTGTTCCTGCCGCAGTACCAGCTGTCGACGTGGGCACTCTTCCTCCTTCTGTACAGCGGACTCCTCCATCAGTTGCAGATGTTCTTCCTCCTTCGCCTCCTCTGCCTACAGATATGGGAAAGATACTTGCTTTCTTCCAGCAGATGCTGGAGACACAAAGGGCCCAGTCTGAGGCACAGCAAAGGCAGACCGACGCGATGTGTCAGGGTATAGAGGATGCCCATCAGTTGGCTTTAGCAGCTATGGAGCAGAGGGCTACACATCAGGAAGCGCGTCCGAGGCCGGGTGATATTCAAGTCTTCAAGAAGCTGGGGCCTCGTGATTTGAGCGGGACTGAGGGCATGGTTTATGCTGACGACTGGCTCGAGGACATCGAACGACAGATAAGGGCCTTCCGTCTAGCAGACGACTTGAAGGTCGAGGCAGTAGGTTTACAGTTGTTGGATATTGCTCGCACCTGGTTCAGGAACGAGCCATCCCTTGCTGGAGAGGACCATACCTGGGCCGATTTCAAGCTTCTCTTCAAGGAGAAGTTCTTCTCTCCTACCGACAAGATTGACTTGGTGAGGCAGTTTCAGAATCTGTAGCAGGACAGCTTGTCTGTTGAGGAGTATGCCACAGAGTTTGGTCATCTGAGCCGATATACGAAGTATATGGTTCATGACCCGGAGATCAGGGTGATCCATTTCAGAGAGGGATTGATCTGGGATATCAAGATCTTATCCCCTCTTTTTATGCGACTTACACCGAGATCTATGCGGAGGCCTGCAAGGTAGAGCAGAAGTGGGGCTTGAAGCCCAAGAGGGATTGCAATCTTTTCTTGGGGGCTACTAGCAGCACGTGGGCTGCTAAACGCCCTCAGCTTCAGCATCGTTCTTTTCAGCATCACCAGCCGTAGGGTCAGGCCAGGGCACCGGTTCAGCAGGTACAACACCACCAGCAGAGACAAGTACATAATGGTGCTTCATGCAACTTCTGCAAGAAGCCTGGTCATATCTGGAAGGTCCACTGGAAGAGGCTGGGTATGTACCTCTATTACGGTAACGTCGAACATTAGTTGAGAGATTGTCCTGTGAACCCTCGTAGGGTGGCCCGTGGAGCGGTGACCGCTCAGGGGCACCGACGAGGGCACCTGGAGCACAGCACAAGGGTCCACTTCCGACTCAGCAGCAGCGGTTTTCCCAGCACCACCAGCAGCGGGGTGTTCAGGGTAGAACGTTTGCTCTAGCAGCCGAAGGGACTGAGCCGATGGCTGATGTTGTGGCAGGTTTTGTTCTACTCGATTCCTTTCTTGCATTAGCTTTATTTGCGTCCGGAGTTACACACAGTTTTGTGTCTGCTTCTTTTGCTCTTAGACACAATATTATTGCTGAGTATCTGGGTAGGACATGCAAGATTATAACCAGGAGAGGTATTGTCCTAGTTAATAATATTTGCAAGGAAAGAAGTGTTACACTGGGAGGCCGGGATTTGAGTGCGTGCTTGCTCGTAATGCCACTTCTGAGCTACGATATGGTACTCGGTATGGATTGGTTGAGCAGGCACCATACTAGTATAGATTGTAGAGGAGGCAGGGTTTTGTTTAGACCGTCAAGAGAGCCAGAGTTTGAGCTTGCTAGAGAAACAGCGGAACCGGAAGATGGATCCTGTGGAGCCTTGTTGGTGGGACATGATTTGCCACATCCATTTATAGCATTGTTCTTGGATGTTTTTCTCGAGGAGTTGCCTGGGATGCCGCCAGACAGAGATATTGAGTTCTCTATAGACTTGGTGCCGGGCGCTGAACCTATTTCACAGCACGTCTATATAGTCAACAACTGCGAGTTGGCAGAGCTGAAGAGGCAAGTCGACGAGCTGCAGGACAAGGGCTTTATCAGATCCAATTCTTTATCTTGGGGCACGCCATTTCTATTTGTACCAAAAAAGATGGTACGGTACGCATGTGTATCGATTACAGAGCGCTCAACAACCTCACTATCAAGAACAAGTACCCATTGCCGAGGATTGACGACTTGTTCCATCAGTTGAGCGGCACGAAGGTGTTGTCGAAGATTGACTTGCGGTCTGGATATCATCAGTTGAAGGTAAAGCGGGATGACATTCTGAAGATGGCTTTTCAGACTTGGTACGGCCAGTACGAGTTCACCGTTATGCCATTTGGGTTGACCAACGTCCCAGCAGTGTTTATGAACTTGATGAATAAGGTATTCCATCAATACCTTGACAAGTTTGTGGTGGTCTTCATAGATGACATCTTGGTATACTTGAAGATGCCTGAGGAGCACGAGGACCATCTGTGGATTGTGCTGGAGACTCTGAGGAAGGAGCAGCTGTATGGAAATCTGTTGAAGTGCGAGTTTTTCTTGGACCGAGTGGAGTTTCTAGGCCATGTTGTATCTGGTGATGGGATTTCAGTGGATCAGAAGAAGATTATAGCGGTGGAGTCTTGGTCTACACCCAGTTCAGTTGCCGAGATTTAGAGCTTTCTGGGTTTGGCAGGATACTATCGGAAGTTCGTACAGGACTTCTCTCGAATTACAGAGCCGATGACTAAACTCGCCAGGAAGGACATGGAGTTCGTCTAGACTGATGAGTGTCAGGCTGCTTTCGAGGAGTTAAGAAGAGGTTGACGTGGGCTCCTATTCTGAGATTGCCATCGGGGTCCGGAGGATTCACGATCTACAGTGATGCTTCGAGAAAGGTTTGGAATGCGTTCTTCAGCAGTATGGGATGGTAATAGCTTATGCATCTAGGCAGTTACACCCACATGAGAAGAACTATCCGACCCATGATTTGAAGTTGGCAGCAGTCATTTTTGTCTTGAAGCCGTGGAAACATTATCTGTACGGAGAGCGTGTGGAGATTTTTACTAACCACAAGAGCTTGAAGTACGTGTTTACACAGAAGAAGCTGAACATGAGACATAGGCGATGGTTAGAACTGATGAAGGATTTTGATATATCCTCGCAGCACCATCTAGGGAAGGCCAATGCGGTTGCGGATGCTTTAAGCAGGTATCCAGTGGCCATGTATTTAACGATGGATCGTCACCTTCTGCCAGATTTGGAAAGCTTGGGCATAGAGGTGATAGTTCTTGGGTTTTAGGAGCAGATGTAGGGTCTTCGGGTGCAGTCAGAGCTGATGGACAAAAGCAGAGCGGCACAGTTTGAGGATAAGGCTCTGAGGGTTATCAGGGAGCAGGTTCAGACAGGATTGTTGGATGATTTCTCTGTCGCAAAAGATGGGTCGTTGAGGCATTGTACCAGATTGTGCATGCCGAGTGAAGGACTTCGAGAGGAGATTCTTTAGGAGGCGCATCGTTCTCAGTACTCTATGCATCCTGGTGCCAACAAGATGTACATAGACTTGAGACTGCATGTTTGGTGGTATGGCAT
Organism: Iris pallida; assembly: GCA_029216955.1. Taxonomy (NCBI): domain Eukaryota; kingdom Viridiplantae; phylum Streptophyta; class Magnoliopsida; order Asparagales; family Iridaceae; genus Iris; species Iris pallida. The sequence goes on from JANAVB010009994.1 coordinate 26,350, forward strand.
GAAACGTGAGGTGGCTCAGTTTGTTTCTAGATGCTTGGTGTGTCAGCAACTGAAAGTCGAGAGACAGAGGCCAGGTGGTCTGCTCCAGCCACTACCCATTCCAGAGTGGAAGAGGGAGCATATCACTATGGACTTTGTGTCTGGCCTTCCGCGTTCTCCAGGAGGGAAGATGCAATTTGGGTCATTGTTGATCGATTGACCAAATCAGTCCACTTTTTATCTTTCAAAGTGGGTTTCTCTACGGAGAAGCTGGTAGAGATGAACGTGTGACAGATAGTTCAATTGCACGGGGTTCCAGTGAGCATAGTCTCAGATCAGGATAGCCGATTCACTTCCCATTTCTGGAGGAGTTTACAGTTTAGCTTGGGCACGTCGATCAAGTTCAGTACCGCATACCACCCCCAAACAGTCAGAGAGGAAGATTCAGACTCTTAAGGATATGCTTCGTACCTATATCTTGGACTTCAGGGTATCTTGGGAGGACCACCTTACTTGGTAGAGTTTGCTTACAACAACAGCTACCAAGCTAGTATAGAGATGTCACCTTTTGAGGCTATATACGGACGGAGATGTCGCACTCCTTTGTCATGGAACGATATTGGTGAGAGAGCGTTGCTCGTCCGAGAGAAGGTAGGAGATGCAGCCGAGATGGTTAGGCAGATCAGAGATAGACTTCGGGTGGCTCAGGATAGACAGCGACATGGGACCGATAGCCACCAGAGACCGTTAGAGTTCGAGGTTACTTTCAATTTTCTATTGTGTTGTTTGTGATTGTTTGTTGGTTTTGTGTGCTGAGTTTTGTTTCGTGCCTAGGTTGGAGACATGGTGTTTTTGAAGATTTCTCCGACACGTAGCACGATTCGCTTCGGCCGGGTTGGAAAGCTCAGTCCACGCTACATCGGATCTTTCACTATCCTTGAGAGGGTCGGTGCGGTAGCCTATCAACTGGACTTGCCGTCTATACTCGAGGGGGTGCACAACGTGTTTCATGTGTCGCAGCTGAGACGGTACGTGGCGGATACTAGCCATATGTTGGACCATTCAGCGATAGAGGTGGGACCTACTCTCAACTATCCAGAATAGCCAGTCGAGATTCTGTATTGTAGGAAGAAGGTGCTCCAAAACCAGGTTATACCCTTGGTTCGGTTGCATGGAGGCACCACTCTCCAGGCGAGTCTATCTAGGAGAGAGGACGACATGCGGGAGCATTTCCCTTATCTCTTCGAGCCTTGAGGTATATGTCCTTTTGTTTTCTGCTTATGCTTTCCTGTGGTTGGTTGTTTTAATTTCAAGGACAAAATTCTTTTAAGAAGGGTTGATTTGCGACTCCCAATTTTCACCATTGAGGGTATTTTGGTCATTTTTCATTTTTCAACATTTTAGAAATTTTATATTTTTAATAATGTTTTTATTGGATTTGTTTAGTCGGGTTTAAGTTTCGTCTCGTTCCGACTTGTGTTAGTGACCCGGATAGCTTAGACTCTAGATGGGACCCAAACTTAAGTTAGACATGCCCACAAAACCAACCATTTAAGTTAGTAAGTTAGATTAGTTACCACTAGTTAGAATGGTTAAGTTAGAGATCCAAAATTAGCCCTTTTGACTCCAAACTTGAACCAAACCTAGACTTGACCTAAAGAGACATATAGAAGCCTTATTGGGCTTTCACCCAAGGCCCAATACACCCCCATAGCCGGCCATACATAGCCTAGGTTTGCCTCCATCTTCTTATTCATCTTGCCTCTTTATATTCTACATGTGTTCTTCCCCAAATTGAGAGCTCCCCTCTTGATTTGATCTCCATTCCTTCACATTCCTCCATCCAAACTTCTCTCAATCCATCCAACACCATCAAGGAAGGATTCTAGCCAAGAAATTTGGACAAGGTGCAAAGGGAGGTGTCCTTTTGGATAGATCTTCGTATCGGAGCCGTCCTAAAGATTTTTATTGGGATTCCACTCCCAATAGGTAAAATCTATCCTCTAATTTAATTTCCTTTGTATATTAATTAGTTTTGTATCCATTGGATCCACCCCTCATGCTTGTGTCCCTTTTAGATTCAAGTTTGAGACCATTTGGAGCCCTTTTGAGGATGTTGTAGGTGTGTCTTGTGTCCTACTTGATAGATCCCAATATAGGACATCATATGTGTACGTTCTTATGCCAATAGCTTGTTTTAATCTCTAATTTCAGTTTTATATTGTTTAGAGGGTAGATCTAGTATGATATTAATATTTGGACTAAGTTTCATGTAAGGGGGTTTGGTGAGGTTCATTGTGGTTTAGCCACTATGGAGCAATATTGAAATAGTGGACTGTTTTGAGTAATATTACAAGTATTGGACTGATTTTTACATATTAATATATGTGGTAGTGTATGTTGTTGTGTGTGGTTTTGTGTTGGTGTTTAGAGAAGGGAGTAGAGAGGGAAGTAGTGAGTGAAGTAGAGAGGGAGGAAGAGGGAGAGCAAAGGAGCTGCAGTAGCAGCAAGCTGCTGCCCTTGGGCAGCAGCAGCAGCAGCAAATTCAGCAACAATAGCAGCAGTTTGGCATCAGCAACATCCCCCATTTGCCCCTTTTGACCCTCCAATACACCCCCAATTGACCCTCCTATATACCCCCCTATATCTACTATATATCCCACTATATATCCCCTCGATTTGTGTGTGTTAGAGTGGTGTTAATTGGTTAGAAAATTAGTGGGTTGAGTGGTAGAAAATAAGGTAGTTCACCTGTTAGTAGGTAATGTGAAGGTAAGTGCTATGTTAAGGTATTCCACATTAGAGGGTAAGATGCATATATATGATACTTGGATTTGAGTTAGGATTAGATATAGATATATAGATGGTTATGGGCTAAAGTGAGGGTTTGAATCGAGTGGTATCTTGTGATACCAAGATGGTATCACAAGGTAAATGGGTTTTACCCTATGTAATGGGTAAAGTATTAAGATACTTCAAGGTACCAAGTTAGAGATATCAATATACCATGGTGCGGTATCGAGATACTAGGATAAAGGTTAGAATACCATAGTAGGAGTTAAGTATACTTGGAATGAGGGTAAAGAAGGCTAGGGTACGGGATAGAGACTAATGTAATGAGATTACCTTGGTAAGATAAAAATAGGTAAGTTATGGTAATGCCTATAATCTAAGATATGAGTTTACTATATTAAGATATAGATATAATTAGGATGTTATGGTTGGTAATGGTTAGGAATAGTGGACTTAGACTAGTTTTGACCTAGGTTGACCACGGTTGACTATTTTGACCCAAAGTTAACCAAAAGTCAACTGTAGTCTAGAAATAACTAGAACTTGACCGGAGTTGACCAGTTGACCTAAAGTCAACGGTTAGTCAACGTTAGTCAAGTTTGAACTAGAGTTGACCAAGGGTTGACCAGAGTTGACCAGTTGACCAGAAGTCAACTATAAGTCAACCTTTGACTTAGATTGACCTAGTTTGACTTGCTTTAACTTAGATTGACCTAGTTTGACTTGCTTTGACTTAGTATGACTTAGTTTGACTTAGTTTGACTTGCTTTTACTTCAAGAACATTATATTGATACAACATTCCATCTTTAGGTCCTCGAGGCATTGTATTGGACTCAGTTGACATTTTCCATCACATCACAGGCGAGTACATTCTCTGGTAACTTTTCCCAATTTATGATAACTGTTATAATTCATGTTCTTTGTGTAGATATACTTGTTCTCGACAAATTGGTCACATGGATTGTATTCGTGGATCCCGACATGAGATATTATTCCTTGTTATCTTGGCATACCTTGTGCAAGCTTTCTTGTAGTTCTTGTGCAGTTTATGGATATCGATTCTCGAGAAGACTTGCTCCTTTCTTGCAGAATCCCGTACCATAACGTGTCTTGTGTGGATCCACTCTACCAGTCGAAGGTGGGGAGTATTAGTGTAGATTTGCGGTCATTATCCGCCTTGTTTATATTTGCCTTGTAGACCTTGTGAATGCCATTCCTACTTTTCACATATGATTGGCTAGATCATTAGACCTTGTGCTGACCCAAGTCGGCCATACACCGAAGCTAGTATTCACACACTTAGAAAGATGATTTCTTGATTCTTGTACATGCCGTGATCAGTTTTACTTGTCTTATTCTAGCTCTAGATTCACAGCTTACCTTGCCATGATACTTACATTTACATTCATGATTTCTTGTATATACTCTCTATTTACGGTCTTGTAGCTTTTATCCTATCTTATGAACAGTTGTTAGTTGATTGTGCTTGTTCCATCCTGACTTGATATGTTGACAAAATATTATAGATGACGATGAGGAGGATTGTTGTACCTACTACGGTCTGGATGACGTAGTAGGCATAGACTTGGAGACCTTGGTTTAGCAGGGCTTATCTCCATCCGATGAGCCTCTAGCTATAGTTTAGTTAGAGTAGATTTTGGACTGGACCTTGTCTCCAGCTTGCTACTTATGCTTATGACATTGGGATATGTATAACTATATTACTTTGTGTTTCTCTTCTCTCTGTTGAGTTGGATATTGTACTTTGTGGTTTATATCTATCTTGATTTCGTGCCATGATTCTTTCTATTAGATTGTGATTGAGATTATCAATATTTCATATTATATCCTCCGTGCGGAGATGATAGACTATTATATACTGTTTATTAGCTAGCAGACCTACAACGTTCTATGCCGTATTTACGGAGTAGGCTGGGTATTGTTACGCACTTGTACCCCTACCTAGGGTGCGGGTCGTGACACACACCCTGTGTAATTCAGCGGTCAGTTATATCGGTTATTCTTGAGTAGCATGTCTTATTCGGTGAATGTGATGTTGGGGATAATTTTCCCAATGCTATGGTAGTATGGACGTGCTGTTGGATCGTCTTCAGGCTGCATGACCTGGCTGATGAAAGATTCAGCGTCCCTTCGTGCATCACGTAGAACCTTCCCGGTATCTTTGGATAGTCGAAGAAGCTCGAACAGAGATAGCCGGGCCGGAGTACTGGCAAGCTGTGCCAGTATGTCGAAGTTGTGGGGTTTGGTCAACCCCGGAGCATTGTCTTTTCGTAGAGGCCTGTCGAAATGAGCCTTCTTCTGCTTCTATTTTTCGGTTACAGTAGGTTGAGATGAACCTTCCCCTTGGGCAGCTGTGGTGGTGACAGAGGCGTCACTTCGATCGAATCCTTCTCTGGCTGAGCGTTCTGCTGTAAACGCGTTTGTACAGGAAGTGCTTCCTCAGGAGACGAAGTCACCATTCGGCAAGACTTGGTCTTCTTACCTTTGCTTTTGGAGGAAGGATATACCTCCGGTTGGGTCAGTTCCGGAGCGGGATCTGGATGAACCCACATGATCTCTCCCTGGGATGTCGTGAGTGGTATTAATTCACTCACATTGTCAAGAGTTGGTGGATGGTTAATTACTTCTATTATCGCCTTTGAGATAGGGATGATGCCATCTTGAGCTTCAGTAGGTGTTAAGGTGCCAAACTGGAAGGATACTATGTTGGCTGAGATTGTCTTCTCTTTATAATCAAGCGAAAGGACGTTCGCATTGATCATGCATTGTATGTAATTCTTTAGGATGTAACAGTCTTGGGTCGGCTGTCCGACAAACCGATGGTAGTGATAGTACCTCGGGTCGCCTACCATGTCAACCTCGTCAGGATGCCTCGGATCAGGCAACTTGATCTTGTTGCTCTGTTTCAATATTTCGAAGAGTTGCAGGGTGTCTTTGTCGTTGAAGGAGTAAACTTCCTTCGATCCTGGTACGGGTGGTGGCTTCTGAGCGGGACCTTGTGTACTTTTTGAGGCATTCACCGTCAATGCCTATTTTTCCTTCGCCTCGCACCCGTTGTTGTTGTTGGCGGTACACTTCCCCTTGTGATCGAATGCAGGGAAACTGACCCGCATAAGCCGAGCATCGCGTGCCTTTTTTTCGAAACTTTCGGACCTAATGATTAGCGTACTCCAATCTGGAGGCTGGACAGACTCGAGCCAGAGTTTGATTGCAGGCGTCATGTTTATGCTGCAGGAATCAATCAGGACATGTTCTGGTATGCCAGGGGTAACCTTACCAGGGGTAACCTTAAGCATGCCTGATGGAAGCGTTCGATAAAAGCTTGAATGGTCTCTTTCTCCTTTTGGACTACCTCTATCAGAGATGCCATGGTCATGTCTTTACCTCCGTCATAGAATCGGTCGAGGAACAGATACGTCAAATCGTCGAAGGAAGATATGCAGTTATCAGGGAGACTGCAGTACCTGCCGTAAGCAACTCCCTTCAATGTCCCGACAAACAAGCTTGTAAGTAGGGCGTCTTCTTTCGGGAGATGCCCCATCACAGATTGGAAGTAGGTCAGGAATCGGCGGGGAGAATCCCTTCCGTCGAATGGTGTCAGCGTTTGTAGCTTATACTTGGGAGGTAAAGTGTGAAGTTCAGGGCCCGAAGGAGCTGATGTCCGAGGTACAGTGTGATGATATGTTCCCAAAGATACCCATTGAGGGGGTATACTTGACTCTCCATTAGCCCCAGGATCGGGACTGGTAGATAAAGGTGCCCTCGTCAAAGGTTGAGAAGCCAGAGTGTTCCAAATCTCAAACACCACTTGAGTCAAGGATTGCATGATGGTAGAAAGGGTCTTGAGGCCGTCTTCTAAGGTGTCCATACGTCATACGAGATCTGGAGCCGAAGTGTTTTCTTCGTCTTCGTCGCTACCCTCTGTCATGTATACGGGCATGACATCGGTAGAAGTGGATGGATCGGTCGATGCTTCACTTTCAGCCTCGCTTTCTTGCGGAAAGGTTGGCTTAAGAGTTTCTTCTTCTGACGCCTCATACTATCTACCCCCAGCTACATTAGTATCAGTTCCTTGGTGGATGCCTTCATCCTCGAACGAGGGGTTATCGTGAACGATAGGGGTCTGATCATCCCCATCTTTCATCATCACTGGAGCCTTCTTTCTCAACCGAGTATTCCGGAATACCCCGGTTGGCGAGACTATTTCTTTGCTTTTCTTCGATCGGCTATTTGATGGACCGACCGAGGCCGAGGTAGTGTTTTCTTTTCTTTCTGATGCATGGGAGTTGGAGACAACATAGCATGAGGTGACCAAGGGTTATGTCTCATCCTCAATTGGTACCTTCTTTCCGAGACGATGTCGGATGGGTATGGCTGGTTGCAGTCGCTGGAATACAGACTGCTTTGGTGGTGCAGCCGTTGTTTTGTAATAGCAGCAATTGATGGTAACCATGGCACAAGTATGCCCCGCAAGGGACGCGTTGTGCGTGGTGGTCGTCTCTTCCGATCTACGTCTATGAATGATCATATTACGTAAATCGTGAGGGGAGAGTTTCACATTTATATACCCTTTAGGCGTATGGCAGGGCCACGCGCCGGGGTGATTATGTGAATGTTGTACCCCCTGATCTAGTTTATACGCATGAGATGCGCCTAGATCATTGATGGAAGAGCAACATGTAATGCAACTTGAACACACTTCATGCGCAAAACCCATGTGGGCGCATGGGTTCAAAGTCGCAAGATTTGCCCCACCCATCTTGGACTTCGAAAGTCGACTCGTGGCTGGTGCCAAAGCACCCGAGTCAACTCTGTACAGCTTACCATCAGTTGCGCGGATGACTTTCAGCGCGCATCTCTGGTTTACTGCTGGTATAGCACGTTTGGGGTGCATGGTCCGTGCTATCTTGGACTTCTTTACACTAGCCCATGAAGGCGCATAGTACTCAAAATCCAACTCATCCTCGCCATGATAGCGAGTGATTCTGTCAAAGACAGAAGTCTACTCCTGTATGCCAGAGCTCATGCACGGGAGATCGGATGCGCCCTTGTTCCGTCGGTGCATCTTCTTCGACTGGAAAGAAGAAGGTTGGGAGTTGCAGTGGGCATCGCACTTTCTTGATAGATGCGCTGCACTAGTAGCAGTGTCTTGCTTGCTGAGAACATCAGCAGAAAAGGAGGACTGCGGCGGCTCATCCCTTTCAGTGATGGTGCTCGGCGCATCGCCTTTGCGCACCCAGACTTGGCGGGTCTTCTTCAGCTTTGGCAGCCGCTTCGAAGGACTCGCACTACCTTCAGAGATGAACTCCTCATACGCCTGTTGATTGAGGCACACCACGAGCGTCTTGTGGGAGGAGCCGAGCTTGCTGTCGTCAGATTGCGACACAACCTTCTCGTTGGAGGAGAAAGTAATCCCCAGCAGAGTCGCCAGCTTGTTTGCCATTAAAACAAGTTGTTTGATTGAACTTTGTATTTAATTACAAACAGAACATAGTACAATGTAGAATCTAGATGTAATCCTATAAGTACACTTTTGTTTTTTATCTAGGAACCGCATCGATGGAGCGAGTGGTAATTCTTCGACTTCGTTGAGGATCTGACGATGATCTCGAACTCTTTGAATTTCTGGGTTGCTCTAGAACGGACAGTGACTTGAAGAGGATTGGAACTCTTGCAAGTGCTCTGGATGTTGATGTGGCTAAAAATATTCAGGAAGTGGACTCGAGCTTCTGGGCTTGAATGAAAGAATGATCCTTCTATTTATAGACAACATAATGATCTGCTTATGCGCCATTATGAGATGGGCGCATAGAGGTTTTGCACATAGGGACGCCATGTGGCTGACTTTGTTGGGCACATGGATGATGCGCCGGAGTGCTGAAGTTAAATATGTTTGAACTGTATTGCTGAGCGGCAAAGGAGCTGACACGTGGCAGTTGTTGAAATTCTATTGTTGCTGAGATCTTGGATAGTTAGCACCCATTCGTAGGCAAAACTGAGTCAATAACACGTGGCACGTACCCATGGCTTAAAGATCTTAGACTTGGTGGAGGGTGATCTGTCTAGATGCACCTAGGATCTGGCGTATGGGGGAGACTTGGCTCATGACTCTTAAGAGTCAAAAGACTCTTGACAAAAGTAAGTCTGAGCGTATGGCTTTTGAGGCACATGTAGAGTTTTGGGTGCATGGATGTTGAGGTGCATACATAGTTTTATGCGCATGGCTGTTGAGGCGTATGTGAGTGGTCAGTTAGCCACGTGGCAGAGCGCAGCCGTAACTGATAAAAGAGTGATGATTGCATCTCTTCATCTTCTACAAAAGCTGACTGCCCAAACCTTGAGATGGGTGACGCTGTCATTTCTGTCATGTAGCATTAAATGCTTTGATGGGTGACGAGCTTGGATGGGCACATCAGTCTGTGCTCTATTGGGCACATCTATCTGTGCTCCGTTGGGCGCACCGACATAAGGCACCTGGTGCTGAGGGGCACGTCTATCACGTGGCGTATCTCTTTTGCTCAGTCTTTGTTGGGTCTTTTAAGGCAAATTAACGACTCTTAACTTAGCTAAATTCGAAGTGGCAGATTCATCACCATTAATGTAAGTTCATTGTACTGACTTCGGAGAAGTTGCCACTTGGCGCATGGGTGTAATTTGTCCCGGCCTATAAATAGCAATAGTGAGAGAGATTTTGTTCTCGTTTCACTTAGCTTCTCACGTGGAGACAAACTTGACCGGTCCACCTCCTTGGAGAGATGCTGCATACGGCGGGTTGTGATCTCCTCGTTTGAAAAAGCTTTGACGATGAACTCCTTCAGAAGACTGAGATGCGCCGAGTTGGCTGTTCGTGTTCCTGCACTTCGTCGACAGCGTGCCACAATATTGATTACTTGGTTTGGGATCTCTAAGAATCAGTATTTGTTATGCTAGAAGAGCCACAGGCTGGCGAAGGTGGCTATTGCATCCAAAGATCGGGACCGTCGTGCCTCGATTTTTGTTATGCTAGAAGAGCCCCAGGGTTTGGGTTGATTGACAACCCACACTGATGACAAGAAAGTGATTCGCTCTGACGGAACGGAGTGACGCGCCTGTGTTTTGATGCGCCTAGCTGAATCGTCAGAGTGATACGCCTGGCTGAGACATCAAAATGATGCGCCTAGCTAAGACGTCAAAGTGATGCGCCTGGCTGTAGTTTAGGCTTTTTCTTTATAGTAGTAGACTTTTCATTGTAGCAAAGAGTTTGGACATGTAATAGACTTTTATTTGTAATAAAAGTCTAATTTTTATGTCGCTTGTCCTTGTTGTCTTTTAGTTGTTGTGCCAATGTTCTATTTTGAGTTTCTTCAGTGCATAACATGTTGGGCCGCATGACGCTTTTAGGGCGCATGATGCTTTAGGGTGCATAGGGGTTTTAGACTTAGATGCGCTTGAAAATTTCATGCTTCTACAGGTGGCATTCACCTCTAGCTCAAGGGGCTAAGGTGGGAGGCATTCTCCCCCTCTACTGGAGTTCAAGCGGGGAGGGGGGAGCATTATTCCTTCTATTTCATAAATTAAATGGTGGGAGTGGAGGTCTGGGCCTTCGGACCGTGCAGGAGCAACGGGCCTATGGACCATGCAAGAGCAGACATTCGGGCCGGGGGGAACAGGCCTACGAGTTGGACAGCGGCTCTATGGGTTAAGTTGTAAGCCCTTCGGGATTGCGCTTGAGCGAGTTGTACCAAGTCTCGAGCATATATATATATATATATATATATATATATATATATATATATATATATATATATTTTATATATATATATATATATATATATATTATATATATATATATATATATATATATATATATATATATATATATATATTTTTTATATATATATATATATATATTGTCCGCCTTTGCTCCCACAAGAGCTAGGGAGGATGGACAACCGTATTATGTTGGCCCATTGGTCATGGTCAAACCTAATTTTAATAAATGATCAAACTCTGTCTCAATATAAATTCAAGTCAACTCAGATGTTTACCTACGATGTTTTGGATAATGCTCAACAATGGATATCAACAATGTTCAAGACTGAAGCCGTTTGCCACTCCAAATGTACTTCCTGTTAAGCAATGTAATTTTTCATTTTATTGAGTCTAGAAATACATTATACACCGAGTCGTACTGGCAAATAGGCTATCCGAAAACACTTTTCAAAACATCCTATTCTTTTACAAATGACCTACGTTTTTACAAAACAATCTTTTTACAAAAAGCTTCTGAAGGAATTTTTCAAAAAGCCAAAATTCATTTTTCTCAAAAATGAACTGGCAGAACCCCAGCAGAACTCGGCCCGAGTTCGGCCAGAGTTCGGCCAATTGGAACGTTAGTGAACGTTGGATTTTGAACTTGGTCATCCTTCAGTTGCGGTTTGTTACAATGAGTTCTGTCCGAATTCTGTCCGAATTCTGTTAGAGTTCTGTCTTTGGAAAAACTATACATAGAAAAGTATTTCGATCATTTCAGATCACCAATTCACTTTCAATTTCTTCTCTTTCTGAGCTTACATTCTTCCAAAGAGTTTTCAAAAGCTTTCATTTTCAAATCCCAAGCCAGTTACAATCCTCTAGTCGATTTGCCAGTACGGTACGGTCTAGAAGTTTCAGAGCAATTGTAATCAGAGGCTTGATAGAAGATATAACTCTTCAAAATTAAAGTTGGTCGAGTTCTTCGTATCAAAGCTCGCGTCTGTAGAAGTTGCAAGGACTTCGTACGAAAACTTGCAGGATTTTCCAATAGTGGATTCAATTGGAAGCTAGAGTTCTTCCGACTGGACTAGTCCTCACAAGAGGGAAACCAGTATAAATCTCGGTGTTTGCGTTTGCCTTCTGATCACTTTTAATTTCTGTCATTTACTTTTGTGATTATTATTATATCTGTGATCTAACTGCTAACAAGATTTTTAATTAGCAATATTTCTCTGCATACTCTATTCACCCCCCTTAGAGTATTCTGCTTTACGATTTCATTCCTACAATTGGTATCAGAACGGGTTATACAGGTAAAACAAGGTAAAATTGCAGTTATATTTAATTTTTATATGGATCACAGTATTATACATGGCAACTGTAAAATTCACAATTGAAGGCCAAGCCACAAACAGATCTCTACTGTTTGACGGCACAAACTACACTTATTGGAAAACACGTATGAGTTTCTTTCTGAAATCTCTTGATTTTGACTTATGGTCTGTAGTTATTGATGGCTATAAAAAGCCACCTCGTATTAATATTGATGGTGTTTTAGTTGAAAAACTCATGACAAATATATAGAGGAAGAAAAGAAAAAGGCCAGTCTTGACGCACGTGCTATTAACGCTTTATTTTGTGCTTTAGACAGAACTGAATTCAACAGGGTGTCTACTTGCATAATATCAAACAAAGTGTGGAAACTTTTCGAAGTTACCCACGAAGGAACAACACAAGTCAAGGAGTCAAAGATCAGCAGACTTACTCAGGAGTACGAGGCATTGAAAATGAAGCCAAGTGAATCAGTCACTCAGATGTTTACAAGATTCTTAGATATTGTAAATCCTCTGTCTTCACTGGGCAAGGATTACAGTAACCATGAGAAGATTTGCAAACTTCTTCGAGCCCTTACAAAGAACTGGATTCCAAAGGCTACAACAATCATTGAAGGGAACGATCTCTCAACAATGTCTCTAGAAACACTCATGGGTAAGCTACTCACTCACAAGTTAGAACTTTAAGACTTTGAAGATGCGACACCAAAGAAGAAGTCAGATAAAACGATCGCTCTCAAGGCTCAATATAGAAGAACCATCGAAGATGATTCCGATGACAGCGACTCCGACTCTGAAGATCAAGCTCTTCTTGTAAGAAAATTCAAGAAGTTCATGAGATTTAACAGGAGAACAAAGGACATCAAAGACAACAACAACAACAACGAGGAAGATCTTATTTGCTACGGATGCAAGAAGAAAGGACACATGAAGAAAGATTGTCCCTTAGCATCATCATCAAAGAAATGCAGCAAATATGACAAGGGCTACCTGAAGAAATCTACATCAAGAAAGTACGCCAACACAAGCATATGACATGAAAGTGAAGCCAGCGACTCAGAAGATGAACAATCATATGACGCTACAAATGTTTGCTTGATGGCTTGTGATCAGGTAACTACTAATCCTCTATTTGATCCGTATGATAATTTCACCTTTGAGCAACTAGGAGAGGATTTCTGTCACGCCCCAGAACCAGAATACTGGAGAGCGGGGGCAGACATAGCCAGCTACGTATATGAAATAGAATCCATCTCACTATACGGTCACGGCTGTCTAGATACATGAGGGTTTATCTACAAGCCAACAGTCTCTTAAGGTCATGAACAGGCCTAGTATCTCAATCACAAGCAAGTAAGTAAAAGGTTACAAGAAGTATGATCATTAAATATACAATAGTAAGGCGTCCCAAACATTACATATTCAGCTGATCATGAAGCTAGTCGTTACAAAATGTTAGGACTAGCAAGAGTTTAGTCATACATGATCAACCCTAGGATCTGTCAATCATGTTACAGCCCGTAGGCAGACAATAAGTAAAGTGCAATCGAGCTAAACAGGTGCTCGTCGGCTAAACGCCTCAAAAGAATATTTTTACAATAAAGTGGGAGATCAAAATAAACCCACTCGTTGCTAGGGTTCCGTCTAGTGGCCACCATCTAGCTGGAAGGTCGGTAGATCCTTCGGAGCTGCTCCAAAATCTGGCCACACAAAACCAGCTGGGTCAGACCCCAGAAAGAGCAAGTGCCACAAAGAAAGCTTCACTTAGGAACTAAAACCAGCAATCAGCACAAGATATAAATCAAAGTAAGAACTGGAAATAAAGAAAATACATCAGGATGATATACGACGAGATAACCATGGAACTATTCAGATAACCAGGTTACAACCCGTAAACCAAACAAGGACCGGGGTTGTAACCCTTCGTCTGAACAGAACTTGGATTCTCACCATTTATCGATAAAATAAATACAGGCATTCAGGTCATGCAGTAATCTGGAACAAAATCTGGACAAGACTAAATTGGTTAGACTCCATCCAATCATTTTACGGCCAAGCAAGAACTACGGCTTGATACTTTAACTAACTAGGGTTATCACAAGCCTAGTTACTAGCAAGATGCAATGATATTACTCCACAGCCACAAGTCCTGCAGACCATCCAGGTTACCCGGGTTGAAAGAATTAGAGTTGAATTCAGGTGGGTACACCGTCCAGGAAACGAATGTACCCTTAGGTAGCTTGAAGGGTGCAACACATGACAGTATGCTGAAAATATGCCCTATTCGACGGCAGGCTACAGATCCCAAGGTGTGCCTAGGTAACGGGATTGCCTGTAGCTGGGAGATCTCTTTATGACTAATGTATTAATCTAGTTATTTAGCCTTAGTCCATTTCAGTAGGTACTCCTAACCGTGGTACTCAGGAGTCCCCTCCTAGACATGATGCAAGACAGGACTAGATTATTTGTACAAGCACAATCGCCCACGGTGTCCAGGTTAATTATACAGGTCATGTCATGTCAGGTAGTCGTCGCAACAACTTATCAAGATATATCATGTCAGTTTTAACGTGTCCAGTTTACTGGTCAGGAGTGCGCCGCGACGGGCCACTATCAGGTCATGTCAGGTTTACTTGTCAGGAGTGCACCATTACGTGACACTATCACGTCATGCTCAATTATCAATTCCAAACATATCAAATGAATTCATGATTTTCAAGTTCAGGACAAAAGACATAAGAATATATAATGGACATAAAATATCTAATAATAATAATAATATAACAAGACAAGGCAAAGGAAGTCCATGCGGCTCAGGGGGATGAATTCATGCGGCTCAGGAGAATGGATTCGGGCGGCTGAAGGGTATCAGTCGTATGCGGCCAGTGGTAAGGAAGGGGCATATGTGGCTCAGCCAGAGCACCCCATACGGCTGGGAAGATATGAGTCCATGCGGCTGGCGGGAAACCAAGCCTATGCGGCTGGCGGGAGAATGGATCCTATGCGGCCGAGAAGACACGGGTCCATGCGGCTCAGAAGAAAGGACACATGCGGCTGAAAAGGAGCAAAGGGGGGTTTATGCGGCTCAATTCAGTTATGTCACATGCAGCCGAGGCTAGAGAAATCTTATGCGGCTGGAAGAACTCCCTATGCGGCTGGGCTCGAGCGAGTCTCATACGGCTGGGTAGAACTTCCCATGCGGCTGAGCTCAAGCGAGTCTCATGTGGCTGGAAAGAACTCCCCATGCGGCTGGGAAGACCAGGCGGCCAGAGACTTGCCGTATGAGGATTCATGCGGTCAAGTACTGCTCTTCTTCTCCACTTGTCCGAGAAGAAGAGCCATGGAACCCATGGCTTCAAAACTTCATAATTCCATTATCCGAAGTCGGAATCCAGACTTCCATAGGTCAAAATGGGGCAGAACAAGATTCTCTACAACATAGGACCCAAACTCAGAAATAACAGGATTAAGTAGATCAAAACCCAAGAAATCTGAAAATAAAGTAAACTTAGATCTAGAAGAATCTAGCCATGGAAAGTGAAAATGCCAAGTTCTAAAGTAAGTTAAAATGCTGTAAGGAAGAGAATGAAGCAATAAAATTAGAGTTCCTCCATGAAGCAAGTTGCACTTGCCTAGACCTCTCTCTCCCTCTCTCTGGTAGGTAAGGAAGTAATGGTGGAGAAGATGATAAATGAATAGAGAAAAAGGAGAAGGGTTAATAAATGGTAGTGGTGGTGGTAGGTAGGGGGTTCACCCCTTAGTTCATGATGAACCAAGAGCAATCCCAAACCGAACCAAGCCAACCCAAACCAAGAATAAACCAAGCCCAGGGAGGAAATTAAGCAAGGAAATCATGCAATACAAGAATAAATACGTACACGTATTCCAGAAATACGTAATACGAACCACAGGCATTACACTTTCAATGAACTGTTAGATGACTACAGGAAATCGTATAGCAAATATGAAACCTCTAAGAAGGTACTCAAAGAGTACAAAGGTGAAATAGGAAGACTTACCAACCAATTAGATCTGGTTAAAAATAATGACACTTCAACTGAGTCTGGTGAGCTTTCTTCTATTAAATTGTTGTTACACGAGACTGTTAAGCTATTTGAAGAAAAAGGCCAAACTATTATCCAATTAAAGGAAGACCTATCTAAGGAGAGAAAGAGTCTCCAATGTGCACAGGTCAGATTAGAATCACTCATATTTGACTATACTTTATTATATGACACTTCCAAAAAGTTGGAAATTAGTTTAGGAAAATGGCCTGAAGTTGCTGGTTCCTATTCTAACACGTGTCAATTACCGAATCATCGGAACATGCCTAATACTGTCAGACCAAACCATACCAAGACTATGCCCAAGAAGACTAATAGGCATGCATTCTTCTATACTAGAAAACCAAAACCTACCAATCATGTACCTTACACTACTTTTAACACTCAACATGCTAAATGTCATTATTGTGGCCTTATTGGTCATATATCTTCTGCATGTAGAATCAAAAAATTAGTAGATTTAAATATTTATGCATGGATGCCAAAAACTAACCAGTCAGGACCCTACAAGAAATGGGTACCAAGAGTTTCATCTGCAAATTATTTTGTAGGTAGGAAACCCTTCACATGCTAGGAGCAAATGGATCCTCGACAGCGGTTGCTCACGGCACATGACCGGTGATGCTTCATTATTTGCAACACTGTCGAAGAGGAATAAAGAAGGATACGTCTCCTTCGGTAATAGCTTAAGAGGGTACATAATCGGTATCGATGACATTGGTAAGGCTCCATATCCAGTGATTAAAGATGTTTGTCTAGTTACTGAGTTAAAACATAATCTGCTCAGCATAAGCTATTTAGCTGATCACGGTTATGGTATTAACTTCGTAAAAGATAAATGTACTATAATTGATAGTTCAACTGGTAGTACTATATTTGAAGGTATTAGGAAACACAATATATATGTATTCTATTTGTTAGAAGATGCTAACACAGCAGGTAGATGTTTGATGGCCAAAAGCGTTAAGAGTCAACTATGGCATATGAGACTCGGTCATGCAAACATGGATACAATTTCAAGATTATCTACGAAGAAGTTGGTACACAGCTTACCGGATATTTCTTTCAAGAAAGATACGATATGTAGTGAATATGAAAAGAACAAAGCTACCAAATCCGCATTCAAATCCAAGAACGCTGTAAGTACCACTAGACCCTTATAACTGTTGTATATGGACTTATTTGGACCAAATAGAATTGCCAGCCTAGGTGGTAAGTTATATGCATTTGTGTTACGACCCGCACCCTAGAGTAAGGGCACGAGAAGTAGGTACGTCCAGCCTACGTCGCAGTGTCGGCGGTAGAACGCTGTCCTAGGTCAATCATCTAACAATATAAGGGTACCTGTACAGTTTATAATCTTCGAATGGAGGTGACATAACAGAATACAATCTCAATCACATCTAGGTAGAAGAATGAAAGATAGATAGATAGACAGATGGTAACTCAACATCCACAATAGATGAAATAAGTCTAAGTGTCTAGTATAACATAACATCCAGAATGTCAACCCAATATACAAAATAAGTCTAAGAGTCTATATATCTCAACATCTCAAAATACAACTCAGAATATGAGATAAAAAGATAATTTAGAAAAGACTGTCTAGCTAAACTAGCCTAGACTACTGGGGCAATATCCTCAGCTGCAGGTGGATCCTGCTGAGGGTCCACAACATAAGTATCATCTAGTCCTGCTCCATAATAGGTAGACACCAGGGCCTCTTCCTCATCCTCTGTAATATTTTTAACAGGTCCAGTCAGGACAGGAACGAGCACAATATATCTCACACAGTGCATAGTATGTTAGGAAATATAAAGCATGCAATAGAGTAAAATACGGGAAACACTGAAGGAAGATACATGTAGCAAAAGAGATAATTGTAATAAAATATCTACTATAATAGAGAACTAGCAGTGACTAGTGAGTCAGAGTAAAATATAGACATGTGAATGGCATAGGAGATTTATGACTACAACTAGGAGTGATTCATGACTACAGCTACTGGGGTAATATCCACATGACTATTTCCACTCCCCCATCCACAATCAATACACAAGGATCTACTCAAGTTATGTTAAGATTCATGATAAGCCCATAAATGGGTGATTCATGAGAGGCTCTGTGAACATGAGAGTACATGAGTCACAAGCGATTCGTGAATCTACGGAAGCATAGAGATACATGATGATTCGTAAAATGCACAAACATGCTGTATTTGATGCTCCCGAGGGGATAACATCTCATGAAAAGATCCATATAGTACCAATCCGTGATAACAATCGTGTCAGCATCAAGTAAAGTAATCTAAAGCAAGAATATAAATCCGGGCAAGTATAAAACGGTCAGAGAATGTACTCGCCTGATAACTGAATGTCTGAAGAGGATATACTGCCTGAGGAGAGATGTATGGCTCCTAATCAGAGCAATACAAGTCATAATGTATCCACAATGGTAAAAATAAAGTATACAATGCATACTACATGATTCTAGGTCAATCTGGTCAAAAGTCAACTCTTGGTCAACAATCTAGTCAAACTAGTCTAGTTATCTAGGGTTTTGGTCAACAATGGTCAGACTAGTCAAATACTAGTCAACATGATCAATCTAGGTCAAGTCTAGGTCAAATTTAGACTAACTAAGGCTTTGGTCAAACAAAGACTAGTCAACAAGGTAATTAGGTCAGTGGTCAATTATCTAAGTCAATACTCCATAAGACTAACTCAAACCATGACACATCTCCTAATTGTTCCACTTAACCCCATACATATCTTAATCTACATAGGGCTATCTATATAACCCAAGTGGTCAAACTTAATCAACTAGTTAGGGTTTAGTCAAACTTTAGTCAACTAGTCCTTCTATGTTCATCCAAGTTATTTCTAAGTCAATTAGGTCATGGTTGACCTGTAGTTGACTTTGGTCAACAATGGTCAACAATGGTCAACTTGCTAGTTAAACTAGGTCTACTAGACCTATTGGTCAAGTCTAAACCTACTAACCATAGACCATAGGCCATAGGCCCATGTATCTAGGATACCTTAATATCTAGGATACCTTATACAGGTATCCATATCTATATAAAATATGAACCTACCCATATCTATACATATATATATATTCAACTATATAGTACCATATATATATAATACCCAATTATATATATAGTACCCACATATATACATAATATATATATATATATATATATATATATATATATATATATTTACATAACCTATATATATATACAACCTACATATATATATATATAGAGAGAGAGAGATCAATAGAGGGAGAGATGTAAGAGAGTGAGAGGGATAGACAGTGAACAAGAGAGATAGATATATGGGATGTGGGTGTGTGGGGGGTGCGTGTGTGACAGAGAACAGGGGGGGTGCTGTTCTCAGATTTCTAAGAAAGGGGCACAAAAGACACACACACATTACATATATATATACCCATTTATATACACACACATATCTACATATATACACATCCATATACTCTAAGACACACACCTACACACTCACATATATATACATATATATACAGTATATATACACATAAATATATATATATATATACATAAAAATCATTTTGAAATTCGTTTTTAAAACTGGAAAGAACAGTAATATTGTTCATTACTGAACCTAAGGAGGGTAACCCAAATCCGACCCCTAAACTCGACTAAGGCTTGAAACCAATGGTTGGTAATCGTGCCCCTAGGTGTACTCGTGTCCCTCGTGTCCCTAAGTGTCCACCACAACACGACACGACACGACGTGTCCAGAATCAATAATACAGAATCGGGTAACACAGTGCACTGAAATTTGTACTGTATCGTGCACGTGTTCACGTGTCTCGTGCTCACGACACAGGACACGTGAGGTGTCGTGCTCGTGTCCCTAGGTTCGCCTAGGTTTAGTCTAGGGGTAGGGTAGCCTACACGGTATCCACGTGTCCTCATGCGTCGACACGAGACCCGTATCAGTCGAGAAAACTCGACTGATATGCGCGGTTTGGCACCGCATCGTACAGCGGTGCACGTGTCTCGTGGACACGACACGAGCCATGTGGGGCCTCGTAGTCATGTCCACGTGTAGCCCACGTGTTGGGCTACACACTCATGTCACCACGAGGAGTCCACGTAGTGTCTAGACACGACACGAAGGCCGTGTCCAAGTGGGAAACCTGGGTCTGTGCGTGCGTGCACTGTCAGTGCGTGTCCAGTGCGAGTGAGATTTCTCACTCGACACGACACGGCATGACACGAAATTTTGGGGGCATGTTCGCAGACATTGCCCCCGTTTCTATGCCAATTTTGGCGTGTCCACGTGGTGTGAGAAGAGAGAAAACATGGTCGAGTAGCAGGGGATTTTCTGTGACAGTATGCAGTACAAATCCGTGAGTTCGCGTCCGTTTTGGACATGGACACGACTCGGATTCGTGCTCAGTAAGTTTGGGTTAGGGTTAGCAGGGTTAGGGCTACCTGAAAATGTAATTTGTTCTACATTTTACAGAAGTTTATTTCTTAGGGACATTTCACCAAACACTGTTATTTAAACACAGATACGTGTCCGATACGGACACCAAACCAAACCTATTTCCTACTAAACTTGACCTACAGTTAGGGTATACCTATATGCATACATTTATGAAGAAAAATTAAAATATTAGCAAGGTTTGAGGGCATTTACCTATGAGTGTAAAAATCAATGGAAAGCCTAGAATAGGGGGGGTGTCCTTCCACTTGGTGATACCCAAAGCCTTGTGAAACTTTGGTTGCTAGCCTCCCTCAGTTTCCTCAGTGTAGTAGGGTCCCAATGCAAGAAACTAGAGGTGATTTGGATCAAAAATGATCAAGTTATGGTCTTGTGAAGGAATGGGAATTTCAAGGTTTAATGAAATATAAATTCATGTAAAGGGGACTTGAATGAACTATGGGGTGATATATAGGAGGGGGGGCATGGTGTGGCCGGCCATGGGGGTAGGGTAGGGTGTCCTTGGGTTGCTTCCAAGTGAAGGGAAGGACTTTTATGCCAAAGTATTGATCTTTTGAGTGTTTTGTGGAAAATATCTAATAAAGTGCATTCTAGGATATTTCCAACCTTTGACTAAAAGTAAAAATCTATCCCCTTAGCATTCTAGGTTAGTAACTAATCCCTAGATTAGGCTAAACTTGGTTAGGGGCTCTCATGACACTTAACAATAATTAAATAATAATAAAACACATAAATGCAAATAATTCCAAATAAATTCTAGAAAATTACCAAAATACCCTTTAGGCTAAAAAGTGCTAAAATGGTATCCTAATCACTTGGTTAGGCTTACATGGTCATGGTAGTCTCTAGGTTATGAAATCTCTAGGGTTTACACTAGGGTTATACTAGTAAAGTCACAAAGTCATAAGTCGTGACTTAGAAAATAGTTTTAACTAACTAAAAATCACCAAAAATCATATCATGACTAAAATACTATTAATAAATAATAAAAATAATAAATTTTCAAAAATATCCCAATTTCAGAAAACTGGGTGTTACAAGTCTACCCTCCTTAAAATAATTTCGTCCTCGAAATTTAGATGGTCGTACTCCTCCTAGGTCAAACCTCCACCAATCAGTGTCGAAGCTACTACCTAGCAACATACAAGGTCAACAAACAAAATATGGGTAGTTGACCTATACTGGTCATATCCAAAAATTGGCTAACAGTTTTAGGTCATAAGGTGTCCTTAATTCAAATCGAAATCAAAAGTAACTCCATGGGATAAATCAGGATGGAGCCTCGGGTCAGGAAAATCGTACTAAGCAAATGAAGCACATGATGGTATGCTTGAATAGGACACTAAGGTCATGGGTGTAGAGTGTCATGTCTAGGTCATGTATGTGAAATTAGTTTTGAGAAAACAACTAGTCGTGTGCTCCTAATTTAAAAGTCATGGTAACGTGCCCACGATGATCATAATTTATATTAGGAAAGATCTATGGCCTAAATTGAACCGAAAATGTGATGCAATAGTAGTGTAAGGGGCAGGTTAAGTGGGACAGTCCTGGTCATGGGTGTATACTAGGAAGATATGGAAACAATAAATCACATGGCTAAAAGGGTTACCATTCTATGGTCAGAGCTACTCTATCAATTCTAAGTCAAAAGGCATAATACATACATTAATTCATTTAAGGGAAAATTATTGACAAAAGAAGTTACTCAAAGAATTATAATAATAGCTAAAGCTACTCCTACTCCTACTCCTACTCCTAAGTAAGAGATGAAGAAACAAACAAACAATTGACAAAAATCAAAAAGAACTACCAGGTCAAACTTATCACTAATAAAGAACAGGTAGGAGCAGATGGAATTAGATTTCAAGATAGATATAATGAAACAAGGTGGGAAGGGAATTTAGAAGAACAGAACCTGCAAGCACATCGCCAACTGCCTGGGCATCCTCAACTGTCATGGCGTAAGCTCGCCCCTGCTGGCCTCTTCCAGCCTGTTGCTGAAACTGCATAAATCTCTGCTGCTTTGGCTGTAACGGTCCCCTCTGCTGACCTACCGGAGCCTTGGCTCCTGCTCCTGGTGCTGCTCCCTGTGCTACTCTGCCTATGTACTGGGAACACTCCCTTAGCTGGTGGTCCGCTGCCCCACATAGTAGGCACCAGCCCAACCTCTTCCTGCACTATCTCCATCTATGTCCCGGCTTCTTACAGTAGGGACAACTGGTAGTCTGCTGTCTCGGGGCCTGTTGATGCTGTCTCGGCTGCTGATACTGCTGTGGCTGCCTCTGCTGATGCTGATAGTGAGGCCTCTTGGCCTGACCTCCATTGCTGCCGGCTCCCTGTGTATCGCGGCCCCTCTTGAGCTTCAGCTCAAGATCATCCTCAGCTGCCATCGCTCCTGCTAGAATCTCCTCAAAAGCGGCATTCATGTCACTCTTGGTCAAGGACTTGACCTTCTTGACCAAGCCCTTCCTGAACCTCCTCGCCTTCGCTGTCTCGCTAAGGCCCTCTACAAATCTGCTCAACCGGCAAAACTTACCGAAATACTCCTCTACAGTCTGGTTCCCCTGAACCAGGTTCTCGAACTGGGTCTCCAAGGCACCGACTGCCTGATCCGGGAAAAACTTCCCCTTGAAGAGCTCCTTGAAAGCTCCCCATGTCTGCCCTGGAGTGCCTACTCTCGGGTCCGTCTGATACCAGGTACAGGCAAGATCCCATATCTGGCTGGCTGCTGCCTCTATCTGTAGTCCGGCTGGTATCTCCGCCAGTCGGAAAATCTCTTCAATGTGCTCAATCCAGTCATCAGCATAAAGAATCCCCTCTGTCCCCAAGAAGTCCCTGGGGTTCATCTTCTTGAACTCCTGAATGCCAGGAATCCTCTGCTGTCGCGGCTGTCCAAATCCTACATGTGGCTGGACAGCCAACCTCTCTACCGTCGCTCTAGCCAGCTGATAGGCCTCATCTATGCCCCTGGTAAACTCCGCTGTCTGACGCTGCTGCTGGGCCTGCTGCGTCTCTAGGAAATGCTGGAAGTATAAAAATATCTGTACAGCATCCACTAATTCAGATGGCATCGGTGGCTGGAACTGCTGCTGGTGCTGCTGAAACTGTGGCTGACGAAACTGCGGGGGAGGCATGTCTGGGGTAGCTGGGATGGTCCCCCGAATAAGTAGAGGTGCACCCCCAAATGTGGCAGAAGCTCCCACATGAGCTGGAGTAAGGGGAGCTGTGGTCCCCGAGTCCTGGTGAGCTGGACGAGAGGTGGCATACCTCTTAGTAGTGTCACCTGGACCAAGATGCTGTGATCGTGTCTCCACCATCCTGAAGACAGATCAACAAGGAAGTCAATAACGGTACAAGGATGATAGTATCAAGGACAATATGAAATAGATTATACAAATTTGAACAAAAGTCAGTAGGTTCAAATCTATGGAAATTTCCTAATTATGATTGAGTATCCACTCTCTCTAAGCCTATTCCTCAAATCCTATCACAGGCAGTAGTGATACTCTAGTTTGAATACCACTACATAAACTCGACCTGCATGGACCACCACTAAAAACGTGTCACGACCCGCACCCCTACAGTAAGGGCACGAGAAGTGGGTACGTCCAGCCTACGCCGCAGTGTCGGCGGTAGAACGCTATCCTAGGTCAATCATCTAACAATATAAGGGTTCCTGTACAGTTTATACTCTCCGAATGGAGGTGACATAACAGAATACAATCTCAATCACATCTAGGTAGAAGAATAAAAGATAGATAGATAGACAAATGGTAACTCAAAAGACAGTACAATAGATGAAATAAGTCTAAGTGTCTAGTATAACATAACATCCAGAACGTCAACCCAATATACAAAATAAGTCTAAGAGTCTATATATCTCAACATCTCAAAATACAACTCAGAATGTGAGACAAAAAGATAATATAGAAAAGACTGTCTAGCTAAACTAGCCTAAACTACTGGGGCAACATCCTCAGCTGCAGGTGGATCCTGCTGAGGGTCCACAACATAAGTATCATCTAGTCCTGCTCCATAATAGGTAGACACCAGGGCCTCTTCCTCATCCTCTATAATATTTTCAACAGGTCCAGTCAGGACAGGAACGAGCACAATACATCTCACGCAGTGTATAGTATGATAGGAAATATAAAGCATGCAATAGAGTAAAATACGGAAAACACTGAAGAAAGATACATGTAGCAAAAAAGATAACTGTAATAAAATATCTACTATAATAGAGAACTAGCAGTGACTAGTGAGTCAGAGTAAAATATAGACATGTGAATGGCATAGGAGATTCATGACTACAGCTAGGAGTGATTCATGACTACAGCTACTGGGGTAATATCCACATGACTATTTCCACTCTCCCATCCTCAATCAATACACAAGGATCTATTCAAGTTATGTTAAGATTTGTGATAAGCCCATAAATGGGTGATTCATGAGAGGCTCTGTGAACATGAGAGTACATGAGTCACAAGCGATTCGTGAATCTATGGAAGCATAGAGATACATGATGATTCGTAAAACGCATAAACATGTTGTATCTGATGCTCCCGAGGGGGTAACATCTCATAAAAAGATCCATATAGTACCAATCCGTGATAACAATCGTGTCAGTATCAAGTAAAGTAATCTAGAGCAAGAATATAAATCCTGGCAAGTATAAAACGGTCAGAGAATGTACTCGCCTGATAACTGAATGTCTGAAGAGGATATACTGCCTGGGGAGAGATGTATGGCTCCTAATCAGAGCAATACAAGTCACAATGTATCCACAATGGTAAAAATAAAGTATACAATGCATACTACATGATTCTAGGTCAATCTGGTCAAAAGTCAACTCTTGGTCAACTCTTGGTTAACATTCTAGTCAAACAAGTCTAGTTATCTAGGGTTTTGGTCAACAATGGTCAGACTAGTCAAATACTAGTCAACATTATCAATCTAGGTCAAGTCTAGGTCAAACTTAGACTAACTAAGGTTTTGATCAAACAAAGACTAGTCAACAAGGTAATTTGGTCAGTGGTCAATTATCTAAGTCAATACTCCATAAGACTAACTCAAACCACAACACAACTCCTAACTGTTCCACTTAACCCCATACATATCTTAATCTACATAGGGCTATCTATATAACCCAAGTGGTCAAACTTAATCAACTAGTTAGGGTTTAGTCAAACTTTAGTCAACTAGTCCTTCTATGTTCATCCAAGTCATTTCTAAGTCAATTAGGTCATGGTTGACCTATAGTTGACTTTGGTCAACAATGGTCAACAAGGGTCAACTTGCTAGTTAAACTAGGTCTACTAGACCTATTGGTCAAGTCTAAACCTACTAACCATAGACCATAGGCCATAGGCCCATGTATCTAGGATACCTTATATAGGTATCCATATCTATATAAAATATGAACCTACCCATATCTATACATATATATATATATATTCAACTATATAGTACCACATATATATATAATACCCAATTATATATATAGTACCCACATATATACACAATATATATATATATATATATATATATATATATATATATATATATAAACCAACTAATGTGGTTGGTTTTGGGAGTTTTTTTTGGACTTGTAATTTTTGGAGATCAGCATATGAATAAAGAGGAGTTGTTTTAAAATATATATATATATATATAAATATATATATATATATATATATATATATACACTCAACTATATATATCAATATATATATATCTACATAACCTATATATATATATACAACCTACATATATATATAGAGAGAGAGAGAGATCAATAGAGGGAGAGATGTAAGAGAGTGAGAGGGATAGAGAGTGAACAAGAGAGAAAGAGATATGGGATGTGGGTGTGTGGGGGGTGTGTGTGTGACAGAGAACAGGGGGGGTTCTGTTCTCAGATTTCTGAGAAAGGCGCACAAAACACACACACAATACATATATATATACCCATTTATATACACACACATATCTACATATATACACATCCGTATACTCTAAGACACACACCTACACACTCACATACATATATACATATATATACAGTATATATACACATAAATATATATATATATATATATATATAAAAATCATTTTGAAATTCGTTTTTAAAACTGGAAAGAACAGTAATACTGTTCATTACTGAACCTAAGGAGCGTAACCTAAATCCGACCCCTAAACTCGACTAAGTCTTGAAACCAATGGTTGGTAATCGTGCCTCTAGGTGTACTCGTGTCCCTCGTGTCCCTAAGTGTCCACCACAACACGACACGACGTATCCAGAGTCAAAAATACAGATTCGGGTAACACAGTGCACTAAAATTTGCACTGTATTGTGCACGTGTTCACGTGTCTCGTGCTCACGACACAGGACACGTGAGGTGTCATGCTCGTGTCCCTAGGTTCGCCTAGGGTTAGTCTAGGGGTAGGGTAGCCTGCACGGTGTCCACGTGTCCTCATGCGTCGACACGAGACCCGTATCAGTCGATAAAACTCGACTGATACGCGCGGTTTGGCACCGCGTCGTGCAGCGGTGCACGTATCTCGTGGACACGACACGAGCCATGTGGGGCCTCGTGGTCATGTCCACGTGTAGCCCACATGTTGTGCTACACACTCGTGTCACCACGAGGTGTCCACGTGGTGTCTAGACACGATACGAAGGCCGTGTCCAAGTGGGAAAACTGGGTCTGTGCGCGCGTGCACTGTCAGTGCGTGTCCAGTACGAGTGAGATTTCTCACTCGACACGACACGGCATGACACAAAATTTTGGAGGCATGTTCGCAGACATTGCCCCCATTTCCATGCCAATTTTGGCGTGTCCACGTGGTGTGAGGAGAGAGAAAACATGGTCGAGTAGCAGGGGATTTTCTGTGACAGTGTGCAGTGCAAATCCGTAAGTTCGTGTCCATTTTGGACACGGACATGACTCGGATTCGTGCTCAGTATGTTTGGGTTAGGGTTAGCAGGGTTAGGGCTACCTGAAAATGTAATTTGTTCTACATTTTACAGAAGTTTATTTCTTAGGGACATTTTACCGAACACTGTTATTTAAACACAGATACGTGTCCGATACGGACACCAAACCAAACCTATTTCCTACCAAACTTGACCTACAGTTAGGGTATACCTATATGCATGCATTTATGAAGAAAAATTACAATATTAGCAAGGTTGAGGGCATTTACCTATGAGTGCAAAAATAAATAGAAAGCCTAGAATAGGGGGGTGTCGTTCCACTTGGTGATACCCAAAGCCTTGTGAAACTTTGGTTGCTAGCCTCTCAGTGTAGTAGGGTCCCAATGCAAGAAACTAGAGGTGATTTGGATCAAAAATGATCAGGTTATGGTCTTGTGAAGGAATGGGAATTTTAAGGTTTAATGAAATGTAAATTCATGTAAAGGGGACTTGAATGAACTATGGGGTGATATATTGGACGGGGGGCATGGTGTGGCCGGCCATGGGGTTAGGGTAGGGTGTCCTTGGGTTGCTTCCAAGTGAAGGGAAGGACTTTCATGCCAAAGTATTGATCTTTTGAGTGTTTTGTGGAAAATATCTAATAAAGTGCATTCTAGGATATTTCCAACCTTTGACTAAAAGTAAAAATCTATCCCCTTAGCATTCTAGGTTAGTAACTAATCCCTAGATTAGGCTAAACTTGGTTAGGGGCTCTCATGACACTTAACAATAATTAAATAATAATAAAACACATAAATACAAATAATTCCAAATAAATCCTAGAAAATTACCAAAATACCCTTTAGGCTAAAAAGTGCTAAAATGGTATCCTAATCACTTGGTTAGGCTTACATGGTCATGGTAGTCTCTAGGTTATGAAATCTCTAGGGTTTACACTAGGGTTATACTAGTAAAGTCACAAAGTCATAAGTCGTGACTTAGAAAATAGTTTTAACTAACTAAAAATTACCAAAAATCATATCATGACTAAAATACCATTAATAAATAATAAAAATAATAAATTTCCAAAAAATACCCCAATTTTAGAAAACTGGATGTTACAATTTGTTATTATAGATGACTTTTCTAGATATACATGGGTTTATTTTCTTGCACGCAAGAACAATGTATTATCAGAATTCGTCACCTTTTTCAAGAAAGTACAGAATGAAAAAGGGTTCATGATTACTCACATTCGTAGTGATCATGGCGGCAAATTTGAGAATGCAGAATTCAAGCAATTTTATGACACACACGGTTATTTGCATGAATTCTCTTGCCCTAGGACTCCGCAACAAAATGGAGTTGTGGAACGTAAGAAGAACAAAACTCTATCTGAAATGGCTAGAGTAATGTTAAATCAGTTTACTCTACCTAGATATTTATGGGCTGAAGCTGTAAATACATCATGCTACATTCTTAATAGGGTTCTAATTCGACCTATATTGAAGAAGACTCCCTATGAATTATGGTTTGATAGAACACCAAATGTTTCTTATTTCAAAATCTTTGGTTGCAAATGTTTTATTCTTAATACTGAAGATAATTTGAGTAAATTTGATGAAAAGACCGATGAAGGTATATTTTTAGGTTATGCAGCAAAGAACAAAGGATATAGAGTCTTCAACAAAAGAACCATGATCATTGAAGAATCTATCAACGTCAAGTTTGATGAGCTAAATCAATACTTAGACAATGATGACAATGAAGACATAATCGCACCAAGTACAGCTACTGCAAAACCGTTACACAAAGATACTGAACCATCACATCAGGCATCAGATGAACCTCCAAGCAAAGAAGCCGAAACTAGCAATCTTTAGACTACACCAAAAGAGATGAGATTCTTGGCTAATCATCCAAAGGACTTGGTAATTGGTGAGATTACCAAGGGTGTAAGTACTCGTTCCCCTAATAAAGATATAGCTTCTTGTGTTGCTTTTGTCTCACAGTTTGAACCCAAAAATATTGATGAAGCATGTAGTGATAACTGTTGGTTAGATGCTATGCAAGAGGAATTAAACCAATTCGAACGGAATCAAGTTTGGGAACTTGTTCCCAAGCCCATTGATCATCCGATCATTGGCACCTGATGGGTATTCCAAAATAAACTAAACGAGAATGGCTTAGTGACTCGTAATAAGGCTCAACTCGTAGCTCAAGGATACAATCAAGAAGAAGGTATCGACTACGATGAGACTTATGCCCAAGTTACGAGATTTGAATCCATTCGGATATTATATGCATTTGCATGTTTTTATAATTTTAAATTATTTCAAATGGATGTCAAAAGCGCATTTTTAAATAGTTTTATAAAAGAAGAAGTTTATGTAGCTCAACCTCCTGGTTTTACTGATTTTAAATTTCATGAATATGTTTTCAAGTTGAAGAAAGCCTTATGCAGTTTGAAACAAGTTTCTCGTGCTTGGTACGATCGTCTAAGCTCTTTGTTACTTGATAACGGTTTTTCAAAGGGAAAGGTTGACACTACATTGTTTATAAAATCTTTGAATAATAATATCTTTTGATTCAAGTTTATGTAGATGATAATATCTTTGGATCTACCGATGAATCTCTTTGTCAAGAATTTTCAAAGTATATGCAGAATGAGTTTGAGATGAGCATGATAGGAGAGCTGAAATTCTTTTTCGGACTGCAAATCAAACAAACCAACAATGGGACGTTCATAAATTAAGCAAAGTACACAAAGGATCTATTAAAGAAGTTCGACATGGAAGCAGTCAAGAAACTTAGACTCCAATGGCGACTTCAACCAAGCTTGATATTGATGAACAAGGCAAACCTGTCGACATACGTAAGTATCGAGGTATGATCGGTAGCTTACTGTATTTAACTGTTAGTCGACCAAACATTATGTTTAGTGTTTGTTTATGTGCACGCTTTCAAGCTAATCCTAAGGAATCACATCTGTGCGCAGTTAAGCGTATTTTTTGATACCTTTAAGGCACTTCTTCTGTCGCCTTATGGTATCCCAAAACCATATCATTTGACCTAACCGGATGCAAAGTAGATAGAAAAAGCACTAGTGGCACATGTCATTTCCTAGAAAAAGCTCTAGTCTCTTGGTTTAGTAAAAAGCAAAATTTTGTTGCATTATCAATAACCGAGGCTGAGTATATCGCCGCAAGACGTTGTTGTGTACAAATTTTATGGATGAAACAAACTTTAGAAGACCATGGATTATATTTTACACACATACCCATTTTCTGTGATAACACTAGTTCTATTAATTTGACTAAGAATCTAGTATGTCATTCTTGTACTAAACATATCGAGATTAGACATCACTTTCTTAGAGATCATCAACAAAATGGAGATATAGACCTTGTATACATAGACACACAGAATCAATTAGCTGACATACTCACAAAACCTCTAGCGGAAGATCGTTTCAATTATTTACGTCGAGAATTAGGAATTTTAGATATCAATAATATTAATTAATTTTGTTTTATTAATTATTTATTCGATACTCGATAACTGTCTTCGAGACAAGCCTAAAAAGAGTCTGTCTGTCACCATGACTACGGTCGAAGCGAAGCGGTACTTAAGAGTTCTCCGGTGAATCTCCGTTAGCTGGGACAGTACTCCTACAACTAATCTGAGACACATGCTGAATAAAGAATATTAATTCATAAAATAATATTAATTATATTATTTTGAGATTTAAAATTACTAAACTTTGAATTAAACAATTGAAACAAACTAATAAAAAAGATGTGGCCCCATTTCTATTATTTATATATATATATATATATATATATATATATAGCCAGGCAACCCTTGGCAAATTCGGCCCGAGTTCGGTCCGAATTCGGCCAGAGTTCGGCTGGGTATATATATGTACCAGCCAGAACCTGAGGCCCCCATCTTTTTTATTCTTCCAAACTACATCAAACAGCAGCTGCCGCGCCTCCAAACCCTAGCTTTTCTCCTTCCTTGTTCTTCCAATCCGTGTGGAGTTTCTCGTCCAAATTTTGGATTCGTGCGGAGAATTTCGTCCTCTACAGCATATCCAATTCTTGGAAGGTATAATTCTTTCTCTCCTCCACTTTTCAATTCTTAGGGTTTCTAGAAAATTTTGTGAAAGAATGCCTGAGTTCAATCCCTTAAAGAGGAAGAAGGCCAATGCCAGTGAAGAGGAATCATCTTCAGATCCATATACGGATTGCCTCTTTTCTTCGGTCCAATCGGACGACGGTGCGTCGGATGAGTTTTACTTTAAAACTTCCGATCAAGCTTTATTGTGGTACGCCGATTTTATTATGCGTACTATTTTCACCGGTTCATCGGTTAAATGGACTGTCTTTTCGGATCACCGTCCTTATTTTGAGGCATTAGGGTTACAACATTTTGTCACCTTACAATTTCCGATTGCCATTAATGCCATTAGATTATTCTATTATAATTTTGTATTAGACACTTTTACCGCGAGGACACGTGTCGGAGGAATTGATATCGAATTCACTGATGAAACGTTAGCAGGAATCCTTGGTATCCCAAATGAAGGTGCCCCGCTCGATGACAACACTGACTTTGATTTCCCCGATGGCACGACACTTGTTAGTTTCAAGAATGAGCTTTGTGCACCCGCACGCGCTCGTCCTAGAAAGTTCAAGGCTAATAACTTGAACTTGTTTAACTACGAATTACATCGAATCATCTATTCCACCTTACTTCCAAAATCTACTTCCAAAGATGATGTCACTGCACTTGAGCTTTCTGCTCTTTATCATATTCTTAAGGGGTTCCCTTTTTCTGCCCCTAAGACTATCATCCAGATGATGAGTAGATGTCGTGGAAGAGACCGCAACCTCTGTTATGCGATGCTTATTCCTCGCATCTTTCAGAGATTTGATATTGACCTATCTACTTGTGCTGTTGACCCCGAGCCCAAGTTTCTGAAACTCTCTCATCGCAGCATTGCTTCTGTTCCTCCACCTACTGTACCTACTCCTCCTGCACCTACTCCCACAATACCTGTTCCTCCTCATTCTTACCCTATAACATTTGAGGGTATCCATCAGCACTTATCAGATATGTAGTCCTTTTATGTTGTGACCTCCAGAGAACACGAGTTTCGTGACGTAACTCAGTTCCAGGCGATTGCCAACTCCTTCGTCGACCTGAGGTTTGTGCAGACGGGTCATTCTGCTAGCTCTCTACATCGAGACCCTTTTGTTTCTGGCTACCGTATTGATGATGAGGCGGTCCACTCTCTGTTCCAGCCAGGGAACGCTTATGATTGGTATCGTACCGCTAGTGCCACTCTTCACACTTCTGGCATTGGTACTTCTGGAGCTGCTCCTTCTAGTCATGCTGGAGCTGCAGCTGATGACGTTGATGATGAGGATGATGATGATTTTTGAGATGTTAGATATTGAGACTGTTTCTTATGTCTTTTGTTTACATGAAAATGCTCCTACATTCCAAGTTATTATCAGTACTTTTATTATATCATGTGACTCTTCATAGACATGGTTTTTGATTATGCCTCCGTTTTGGCATCTTAGTTTATTATTCAGCACTTTATTTGTTTCAGTTTTATTTTAGCACTATCTATCTTTTCTTGCTTCATACTTTAAAATTGCCTGTGACAAATACATGCCTGTGTTGGTCTATATACTATCTGTTTCTCTTACTATATTCACTGTTTATACCATGCATGTGATGATTATTCTTATATTTTATTTGTGTTTCTTCACTGCTTGTTACTTATGTATTTATTGCGAGGGATCTTTCTCTTTTGCAATTATTTTGCTAAGTAACAACGGGGGAGAAATAGATCTAACATTTTCGTGAATATAGGTTATGAACAATTTTATTTGATTACTATTTTAAATTAATCCAAGCTTAGATGTTATATCGACAAGGTTTGTCAATTATCAAAATGGGGGAGATTGTTGGCCCATTGGTCATGGTCAAACCTGATTTTAATAATTGAGCAAACTCTGTCTCGATATAAATACAAGTCAACTCAGATGTTTACCTACGATGTTTTGGACAATGCTCAACAATGGATATCAACAATGTTCAAGACTGAAGCCGTTTGCCACTCCAAATGTACTTCCTGTTAAGCAATATAATTTTTCATTTTATTGAGTCTAGGAATACATTGTACACCGAATCGTACTGGCAAATAGGCTACACGAAAACTTTTTTCAAAACATCCTATTCTTTTACAAATGACCTACGTTTTTGCAAAACAACCTTTTTACAAAAAGCTTCTGAAGGAATTTTTTTAAAAAGCCAAAATTAATTTTTCTCAAAAATGAACTGGCAGAACCCCAGCAGAACTCGGCCCGAGTTCGGCCAGAGTTCGACCAATTGGAACGTTAGTCGATGGGTTTTTTTGAAATCTATCTAGAGGATATTGAAGAGGGTCAAGTCTACTTTCCAGAAAATCTTACGGATCGAAAATTGGTGCTACGAGTAAAAAGTTACATCGTAGAGAAGTAGGGTACCATGAGTGGGAAAACTGCTCTGTGGGTGACGCGGGGCTGACTTTCGATGCTCCGTTCGTCGCGCACAAAGCTCCGTCGCTGGTGAAACTAAGTTTTGGGCGAAGGGGGTATAATCAGCCTCAACTTTCGTTTTAGAAGATTAGGATTTTGAGGCTTGTGGAAAAAGTTACATATATACCAAGTTCGGGTAAAACCTAGTACTACTAGGATTACCATTTAAGCCCACTATTTCCTTTCCCTCGGGTTGGTGTAGTTTAGTTGCTGCGTACAGCAACAAGCTTGTATGGGGGTGGGGCCCGCCCACTAAAGTGGGTGGATGTGTTTAATACTTTTTTTTCCTTTTCTTTTCTTTTTCCTTTACTAGCTGCTGTGGTCGGTCCCTTTGGGCCGACCACCTGAGATTTTTTATTTATTTATTAATAAACTAACAATATATATATATATATGTATATATATATATATATATATATATATATATATATATTCACAAGAAGATTTTCTAAATTTCTTAATTAAGTAACAAAAATATTTGTAATAATTGTAGACTATATTTATTAACAATTAAAAATATACCAAGCACAATCATACATATATTATATATCTATAATTATGAATACACCAATTACCACATTAATTCCAAATAATATCGAAAAATTATTTTTAAAACACAAAAATATTTAGAAAATATTAGGGGTTTACATCCTAACCAACTTAAAAAAAATTTCGTCCTCAAAATAAAACTAAGGTCGGGGGATCAAATGCAATACATGAAAGTATAAATGCAAGACATACCTTCGTCTTCGAACAACTGCGAGTAGCGATTACGGATGTCGTCCTCGCGCTCCCAAGTAGACTCTCCGGCGAGTGATGCTTCCATGCCACGCGAACCAACGGAATAGATTAATTCTGCAACACCTTCACTCGGCGATCGAGGATACCTACTGGTTGCTCTTCGTACGACAAACTCGGTCCAACTGTGATCTCAGAGTGATCAAGCACATGATTGCTGTCTGCCACGTACCTCCTCAACTGAGATACATAGAATAAGTCATGCACTCCCTCTAGCGACGGTGGCAATGCCAATCTGTAGGCAACCTCTCCAACACGTTCCAAGACATCGAATGGGCCGATGTACCTTGGACTCAACTTGCCACGTCCTCCGAATCGAATCGTACCTCTAGTGGGAGATATCTTCAAGAACACATGGTCACCCTCTTTGAACTCCAAGGGTCGACGACGATTATCTGCCCACTGCTTCTGACGATCCTGCGCTGCTTGTAGGTGATCCTGAATCTTCTTCACTGTATCCACTGTGCTCAAGACCAACTCGGGACCCAATAGCTGTCGCTCTCCTATGTCGCTCCAACAAACAGAGACCGACACTTCCTACCATATAATGCTTCAAACGGAGCCATTTGAATGCTCGTTTGATAGCTATTGTTGTAGGAAAACTCAACAAAATGAAGATGGTCCTCCCACGAACCGCCAAAATCAAGCGTGCACGCTCTCAACATATCCTCTAGCGTCTGAATGGTACGCTCCGACTGGTCGTCTGTCTGCGGATGATACGATGAGCTAAACTTCAATCGGGTGCCCAAACTCTCTTGCATGCTCCTCCAAAAGTGCAAGGTGAATCTTGAGTCACGGTCTGACACAATACTAACAAGCACACCATGCAATCTCACAATCTGCTCCATATACATCTCTGCCAATACCTCTGTCGACTGGCCTACTCTAAAAGGTAAGAAATGGGATGACTTCGTAAGTCTATCAATAATCACCCACACTGCGTCACGTCCTCTAGGACTCCGAGGAAAACCCGCAAAGAAATCCATAGTAATGTGCTCATACTTCCACTCAGGAATGGATAGCGGCTGCAATAATCCGGTCGTCCTCTGGTGCTCCGCCTTCACTTGTTGACTTACCAAGCACTTGGCAACGAAACGAGCTATCTCTCGCTTTATTCCATGCCACCAATAATACTGTCGTAAGTCATGATACATCTTGGTCCCTCCGGGATGAATAGAGTAAGTCGAACTGTGAGCCTCTGCCATAAGATCCTGACGTAGCTCTCCATTGGGTACATAAATGCGATCACCACATCGCAATGTCCCATCTGAGTGGATCCTCAAACCTGTCTGCTCTCCTGCTTCAGTCCTCTTTTTCAGCCGTCGAAATCTAGCATCATCAGGCAATGCTGCCTCGATGCGCTCTACCAATAATGATTGCACTTGAAGGTTGGCTAATACGCCGTCTGCTCCAGGCAATAATACCTTAATACCAAGCTGCTCCAAGTCTCTAATCAATTCCTTCTGTGTAGTCAAAAAGTGTGCCATGGGCTTACGGCTTAATGTGTCTGCCACGACATTAGCCTTGCCCGGATGATAATGAAGCTCGATCTCATAATCCTTCATCAACTCCAACCAACGTTGCTGTCGCATATTCAACTCTTTCTGTGTGAACACGTACTTGAGGCTCTTATGATCAGTGTAGATATCAACCTTCTCGCCGTACAAGTAGTGTCTCCATAGCTTCAAGGCAAAGATAACCGCTGCGAGCTCTAGATCGTGGGTCGGATAATTTTTCTCATGCACTCTCAACTGTCGCAATACATATGCTACTACACAACCGTGCTGCATCAATACACATCCTAATCCCTTTCCGGATGTGTCGCTGTAGATCACAAATCCTCTTGGGCCCGATGGTAGTGTCAAGATCGGTGCTGTGGTCAATCGCTTCTTTAACTCGTCAAAAGCGGCTTGACACTCATCTGTCCATTCAAACTCCTGATCCTTGCAAGTTAATCGAGTCATAGGCCCTACTATTCGAGAGAAATATTCTACGAACCGTCGATAATAACCCGCAAGTCCGAGGAAACTTCTCACCTCAGAAGCTGATGTGGGAGCGATCCATGATTTGACTGCTATGATCTTCTCTGGGTCCACTGATATACCATCACCCGTAACAATATGACCAAGGAATGTTACCTCCTTGAGAAAGAAATCACACTTGCTAAGCTTCGCAAAGAGTCTCTTGTTCCTCAATATTCCCAAAAGTATCCGTAGATGCTGCTCATGCTCCTCTTGGCTCTTGGAGTAAATCAAGATATCGTCTATAAAGACTACTACAAATTTGTCCAAGTATTGGTGAAAGATCTTGTTCATTAAATTCATGAAAACTGTGGGAGCATTGGTCAAACCGAAAGGCATGACCAAGAACTCGTAGTATCCATACCTCGAACGAAAGGCCGTCTTTGCAATATCTTCCTTCCGAACATTCAATTGGTGATAGCCTGATCGTAAGTCAATCTTGGAGAATACTTTTGCTCCACTCAATTGATCGAATAAATCGTCTATACGCGGCAAGAGATACTTGTTCTTCACCGTCACTGCATTTGTGAGCACCCTGAAATTTAGGTTAATTTTTTTAAAAATTTTCTGATTTATTTAGT
Source organism: Iris pallida (assembly GCA_029216955.1). NCBI lineage: Eukaryota > Viridiplantae > Streptophyta > Magnoliopsida > Asparagales > Iridaceae > Iris > Iris pallida. The sequence continues at coordinate 63,687 of JANAVB010009994.1, forward strand.
TTTAATTAATGATTTATTCTGGTTATTTATCTATTAGTGTAATTTTTCGTGCCATTGATATTTGGAGTGTCATGGATGTTCAACTCTGGAAATCTCCTTCACGAGTTTTGGAGTGGACATGATTGCCTTCATGACGGTATATAGTGTCCCATCCAAACTTTTTCCCTTGTGCTCTTTTTGCTTCGCAGAACTTTGGGTCGATTTAGACCATTTGATTATTATTTATTTTCCCACTCTTTTCCTTGATCATTTTCAGCGCGTTACCGTGACTTTTAAATTGGGAGTGCAAGACCAGTCAGTTTCTTGAAACCAACTTCTCATTGATGATCTACTCGAGACGCTCTTCACCCTTGACCTTCGTGTCCCACTCAGACACGCCATTTTGTGCTCCATTTGCTTCGCACAATTTTCCTGACACGTGACCCGATTTTATTTCACACCACGGTGTCACATTTATCTTCCAACTTGATTTGTGGGACCCCTGTCGACCAAAACCTGTCAGCCCCAACTATGGACATGGCCTACATTGAGTCTACTACCCGCCTGCCACTTGTGTCCCATTTATTGGAATCCCCATGGGCTACTTATTTACCCATGATCATCAACACCTAATTTGTATTCGATTTTTGTACAATGTCCGGTTTTGATCCAATCTGGCTCCACCGAGTCCAGTCCAGCTTTGTGTTACCCTCTATCGGGACACCCTCATTTTTTTGTGTCCAAATAATATTTAATACCCTGTTACCTATTTCAATATTTATCAGAATTTTCCATTTATTCAAATTCATATAAGAATGGCCTTTTCCTACATTTAATTCCTATCCATTTGATTCCCTAAAAGAATCTCACCCATTAATTTCCCATGTAAATTTTCCCTACACTCCCACACTCAAGTTGGCCGGCCCTAAATATTTGGAGAGAATCTTTTCTCTCTCCCTCTCATTCATTATCATAAATTATCATCTATCTCTCTCTCTCTCTAAACCAATATTTTTTCCCACAAAAAACTCTCACAGCAGCTAACACCACCACCATTGCACCCGAGCTTCACACCCCGACCACCCTTCCTCCTCCTGGCCCGGTCTCCGCATCCGTCGGCCTCCCCCCACGGGACAACTCCTTCTCCTCCTCCTCCTTCTTCACTAGTCACCATCCATCCATCCATCCATCCACACCATGGCCGCCACCACCATAACAGTCACCCACCACCACCTCTGTACCGGACAGCCGGCCGCCGTACTGGGACATGCACCGCCCGCCGTCGCCGGCCTGGCCGAGCACGGCTGCGCCACCAGCGCGCAGCAGCAACGGCTGCACCACTGCACAGGCGTGCACGCGCGCGCGCGGGCCGCCGTCTTGCGCCGCCGTGCCGCCGTGTGGGCCACCGTGGCTCACCGTGGGTGCGCCCCACTCTGGTGAGTCCTCTTCTGACGGCCACCGTCCTCCGGGATGCGCCGTCGAGGCGATTCGTGTGTTTTGCACGACGTCCCGTCGTGACGCGCACGAAATCAAGTTCATTTTGGCGCTTCGTCGCAGCAACTTCACCCACATTTTTCTAGAAATTCGGCCATTGGATCGGCAATTTCTTTGCTCCGTCACAATCTCGGTATATCCACCTTCATCTCTGTCAATTTTCGTCCGTTAATTTTATCGTTTGGTACATCAAAATCGGCCACCAAGTTGACCGTTTAAATTGTATTAAATTTGGACAGTTTTGCGGGGCCAACTTCGTCGGCTTGTATCTCCTCCACCACAGCTCCGTTTGGCATGCTACCAGTTCCGGTGCGAAGCTGGTATAACCCTCTTGCTACCCCTCCAGTTTCGTTTCATTGTGAGCTTGTTTGATTGGTTGAATTCGACGCCAAAGTTGGCCGTCTGAATTCGTAATTTTCAACTTGTAAAATTCCATTTTTGAACACGGGACTCCATATTTTATTTCTGACACCACCATTAGACTCGTGGCGTCGTTCTGGAATATTTTCATATAAAATTTGTTAGATTTGGAGAACGTGGATCCTGGCACGCTTTTCGGTGCAAAGTGGATCCCATATTCTGGGTCAACGGAACTTTTTGACACCGGCTTATCGAAATCCAATTCTGGAGATACCATTGAGTTCGTATCATCATTCTGGACTCGTTGACATATAATTTGCTAGGTTTTGGTGGACATTGGATCCGGCAGGCATTTCGGTGCAAGTCGGATACCAATATCCGGGTCAACGGGTCATTTTGAGATCGGCTCATCGGAATCCAATTCTGGAGATACCGTTAAGTTCGTATCATCATTCTAGACTCGTTGACATGTAGTTTGCTGAGTTTTGAGAACTTTGGCTCCGGCACGCATTTTCGTGTAAACCAAAATTCTAAGTTCAGGTCAACGGACCAAATTGAGATCGGGTCAACGAAATCAAATTCTGGATATACTGTTGGGTTCGTATCGTCATTCTGGTTTCGTGGACATATAATTTGCTATTTTTTATAGACTTATTTTCTTGCACATTTTTTGGTGCAAAACGGCTCCGACACGGATACCGTTTTGACCCGAAATTATCTTTTTGCCCTTGTATCCAAATTGGGTCGACGGGTAGGCTAACCTAGCTAATTTGACCATTCTGGACATTTTGGCGATGTTTATTTCATCGTCCAACAATGTTTGTTGATAGTTTCTCTGAGTTTAACCTTTTTATAGTTAATTAATAATTAATTCTTATAATGTTCGTATTTCGGGATTAGTACAACAAAACTGAGATCAGTCAATTCCAGTGATCTCATATCGCTGAAATTGACAAGTGGACACGTGAAACATTATAATAAGATTATTAACTTTACAGTTAATCATCTTATCTCGATTGCGTGTTGTAAGTTTCGACGTACGAATAACGAAGTACACTTTATATCCTTAATAATTAGACTAGAATTAACCCTATTGACCAGAGTTGACCAGTTGACCCAAAGTCAACTATAAGTCAACACTTGACCTAGTTTGACTAGATTATTGACCGGAGTTGACCTAGAGTCATTTTGACTTAGAAGAACCTAGTATAAGATAGATTGCTTGTAGAAATTTATTTATTACAATTTGAACACCTTGTAACCTGTGTTGCTTTAAATAGGACTCTGTGGCTTCAGTTGGACCCCTATACTTATCAGCTGCTCAGGTTATCGAGGCGAGTACATTCTTTGATCTTTTCATACTTACCTGGATTATTTTCTTGCTCTAGATTACTCTACTTGATGCTGACACGTATCTTCACGGATTAGTACTATATGGATCCTTTCCTGAGATGTTATCCCTCTACGGGTGCATCGTGTATTTCATGTTCATATACTTTATCTTGTGCATTAGGTACTTCTTGTACTCGTACTAGTTCATGTTTTTACATGTTCTCATGTGCATCATGTGCTTCATGTGCTTTCATGTGCTTTCATGTGCTTATCATGTGCCTCATGTACTACTCATTACATGAGTTCACGTATCTTAGCTGTATTCATGTGCTTATAACATAACTTGAACAGATCCTTGCGTATTGAGTGGGGCGGGGTGAGTAGAATTGGTTATGTGATCACTATCCCCAGTAGCTGTATTCATGTGCCTCCTTATTTGTATTCATGTGCCCCCAAGCCGTTTACATAACCATTGTGCTCTAAATCACGTAGCCACTTATAGTCTCTACTATCATGTATTTACTTTTAGTTACAAAATATCTCCTGTTTACTCGTACTTCTTATTCAGCACTTTCTGTATTTTACTCTATTGCATGATTTATACTCCTAACCTGCTATGAACTATTTTAGAGATATGTGCTCGTTCCCGTCCTGACTGGACCTGTTGATAAATTTTACAGATAGCTGGAGGTTACATGCTAGCCTAGAGGAGACACATTAGAGGTTGGTTAGATAGTTATTTCAATTGTCTGGAGTTGTATTTACTTTATGGATTACTGTATCTGAGTTTGGAGATTTGAGATGTATTTCTGGATTTGTGTATCTTAGATACTTAGATTTCTCTCTGTTGTACCTCATTTGGATTTCATGTTTTATCTATCCTTATCATGCTCTACCTTAGATGTGATTGAGTCTGTATCTGCTATGTCACCCCCATTCGGGGAGTATAAACTGTTTAACCTTATACTGTTAGATGCATGAGACCTAGGACAGCGTTCTACCGCCGACACTGCGGCGTAGGCTGGACGTACCCCTCCTGGGACGACCCTTGAGAATCTTATTTAACTTCGATTTGAAAACTCTTTTTCCTTGATTTGATTTATCTTTACCTTCTGTTGTTGAATTTGATTTTGATGGATTATTGTTGAATTCGAGTTTGTATTTATTAATTTTGATGGAAGATTGTTGAGTTTTGAATCTTGATGTTAGCTGTAGCATCCGAGTTGTATTTATATGATTTGAAGGATTTTTTTTCATTTTCTTGAATCTTGATGTTCGTTGATAAATTTGATTTTTGAGTATTCATTGTTGATTTAACTTAATTTTTGTCAAGATGAAATTATATGGGCTAGGTCATCTAAGTTTGGAATCTAGTCTTCTATAGTCACATTAGCCAGCATGGTGAGGACATATAGTCTGATTTTGGATATATTTCTCGGGTGTGGGAATTTAAGGTTTTCGCAGCCAAGCTAGCGGCATCGCGAAAATGTTAAATACCACGATTCTAGATGTATGTGCCTAAGTCGAGGACTTTGTGATTATCGTAGCCTTGCTTACTAGTATGACGAGGATTTAGAGCACCATGATTTTGGATAGACGCATATGATTATCAGATTGTATCTTAAATATTTTTGCACATGTTTTCACTACTTTTGTTTAGTCTTTAAAAAAAAAGAATTTTTGTTTTGTTTCTCATTATTTAACTTAGTAATAGCTTTAGCTATTTTATAAACCTTGTGTAACTTCTTACAAAATGAATTTCTTCTTAAAGCAATGAATCAATGATTTTGCTAGACCTTATTTTGTATTGTTATTATAGCTCTGATTTCAAAATGGGTTCCTCTTTTAAATAGATAAGCATAACAGATTCCTCTATCATTCTCTTCCTGCCAATATTTTATTTCCATCATTCTTGTCTTATATAACTGTCATGATTACATCAATTCTCTGTCTCGTATATAATACTGTCAGTTGTACTTTAAACTCTTGAATATTTATATCATTTTGCCTGAGATATGTTGAGGAAGTGACGTAAATCATCTAGTACGGAAATGACGTAAATGTTTATCATAGAATGATTTGTAGGAATCAGAATGTTGGGTGTCACATATGGAAAAAAAATTGAGAGGGAGATGTGGTAAAAGTTTAGAATGGAATCGAGTGATAAATGTTATCAATTTGGAAACAATCGCAGAAAATTGGGTTACAGGAAATTCATGGATGTATTTCAAAAAAAACTAATGAGGATATCAGAGGTCAACCTAGTTTTGAGAACTTAGAAAATCTTAGTTATTGATTCTTGAGAACTATTACAAGGCTATGTAGAAATTTAGAGATGGAAAGAAGGATTTAATTGTATTCTATGATCATGCGAAGTTGAATTAGATATTGTAAGAGGGTGACTAGAGACAGGGAGAACACAAGAATTTTAAGCTATAGGAATTATTTTTAGATGATTGGAAGAAATTATGGAATTCAAAAGGATAACATTTGAAGGTGAACGTTGAAGAAAATATGAAGGTTGATTTATAAACAAGAATAAAAATTTTGTGTGACATAGTGGTATTGGAGTTTAGTAAATACGAGACTTGACTTAAACAAGTACAAGGATTTCATAAACTGGATTTAGAGGTTCGGATTAATTTAGAACAAGGTGAAGGAATTTGGAAATTTGATTAAATGAATAAGTGTCGACTCCTAAATAAGAGGGGTATGCTTCGTGGAAAATGTTTTAGAAGTTTGAAATTTTTTTCTATGGTGATCATGGTAAAAATTTAGATGACTGAAGGTTATAAAATTTCGATGATAGTCATATGAGGGTTAATTTTTATACTGGAATTTATGAGAAAATATGATTGGCAAATGGTAAACTGATAGTATTAGAGAGAGATGATTTGCTGACTTCGTATGAAATCTTTTCTTGTTTTTCTCTAAGGGTTTTTCAATATCTTTAAATCCTAGTTTCCTTAATCACGACCAAATCGACTTCGACCACCTTTTTTTATCATATTTATATCTTGGGTTGTACTCAATTGAATTAAAATTGATTATGACCTGAATCTTCATCCTTGTATGCTTGTTCTCAGACTTTGTTGAACTGTCCTCCATATTGCCCAATCTTGATTTCCCCAGTTTGATCAACTTAGATCGTATTGAAGCTAAACATTCTTAATATATATATATTGTGATTTAATTTCCATGCAATTGACTTTCATTTTTTTAACTTCTGATTTTGATTTTTGAATAATACCCCTTTATGGATAATTGGTAGTTATCTTTACTTTTTTTTGATGAGTATCAGTTTCATGTAGGATGGTAGACTGCCTTACAGTTTTGATGATTTGTTATTTTTGTATCTTTTCTAGTTTAGCACCCTAGATTGCCTGTGTGTTTTGATACCCTATGACCGATTCAGTTAGCATGACTAGTATACCTAGAAGAGACTTTCACTACCACCGTATGCCATGACCTTGTACGTCGTCCTTTTGATGGTATGCTTTGTTTAAATTCTGGGACTTTGTGGGGGTTTGACCTAGAGGGAGTATGGACATTTTAATTTCGAGGACGAAATTTTTATAAGGTGGATAGGATGTGAGCACCCTGAAATTCGGGTTGATTTTTTTTAAATTTTTTTGATTTATTTAGTTTTAATAAATGACTTATTCTGGTTATTTATCTATTAGTGTACTTTTCCGTGCCATTGATATTTGGAGTGTCAGGGATGTTCAACTCTGGAAATCTCCTTCACGAGTTTTGGAGTGGACATGATTGCCTTCATGACGGTATGTAGTGTCCCATCCAAACTTGTTCCCTTGTGCTCTTTTTGCTTCGCAGAACTTCGAGTCGATTTAGACTATTTGATTATTATTTATTTTTCCACTCTTTTCCTTGATCATTTTCAGTGCGTTACCGTGGCTTTTAAATTGGGAGCACAAGACCAGTCAGTTTCTTGAAACCAACTTCTCATTGATGATCTACTCGAGACGCTCTTCACCCTTGACCTTCGTGTCCCACTCAGACACGCCATTTTGTGCTCTATTTGCTTCGTACAACTTTCCTGACACGTGACCCAATTTTGTTTCACACCACAGTGTCACATTTATCTTCCAACTTGATTTGTGGGTCCCCTGTCGACCAAAACCTGTCAGCCCCAACTATGGACATAGCCCACATTGAGTCTACTACCCGCCTGCCACTTGTGTCCCATTTATTGGAATCCCATGTGCTACTTATTTACCCATGATCATCAACACCTAATTTTTATTCGATTTTTGCACAATGTCCAGTTTTGACCCAATCCGGCTCCACCGATTCCAGTCCAGCTTTGTGTTACCCTCCATCGGGAAACCCTCATTTTTTGTGTCCAAATAATATTTAATACCCTGTTGCCTATTTCAATATTTATCAGAATTTTCCATTTATTCAAATTCCTATTAGAATGGCCTTTTCCTACATTTAATTCCTAGCCATTTGATTCCCCATATGAATCTCACCGATTAATTTCCTATGTAACTTTTCCCCATACTCCCACACTCAAGTTGGCCAGCCCTAAATATTTCGAGAGAATCTTTTCTCTCTCCCTCTCGTTCATTATCATAAATTATTATCTATCTCTCTCACTCTCTAAACCAATATTTTTTTCCCACAAAAAACTCTCACAGCAGCTAACACCACCACCATTGCACCCGAGCTTCACACCCCGACTACCCTTCCTCCACCTGGCCCGGCCTCCGTCGCCGTCGGCCTTCCCCCACGGGACAACTCCTTCTCCTCCTTCTCCTTCTTCACTAGTCACCATCCATCCATCCATCCATCCACACCATGGCCGCCACCACCATAACAGTCACCTACCACCACCTCTGCACCGGACAGCCGACCGCCGCGCTGGGACGTGCGACGCCCGCTGTCGTCGGCCTGGCCGAGCATGGCTGCGCCACCAGCGTGCAGCAGCAGCGACTGCACTACTGCACAGGCGCGCACGCGCACGCGGGCCGCCGTGTTGCGCTGTCGTGCCGCCGCGTGGGCCGCCGTGGCTCACCGTGGGTGCGCCCCACTCCGGAGAGTCCTCCCCTGACGGCCACCATCCTCCGGGACGCGCCGTCGAGGCGTTTCGTGCGTTTTGCACGACGTCCGTCGTGACGCGCGCGAAATCAAGTTCATTTTGGCGCTCCGTCGCAGCAACTTCGCGCGTGTTTTCCAAGAAATTTGACCGTTGGATCGGCGATTTCTTTGCTCCGTCACAATCTCGGTATATCCACCTTCATCCCGATCAATTTTCGTCCGTTAATTTTATCGTTTGGTACATCAAAACTGGCCACCAAGTTGACCGTTTAAATTGTATTAAATTTGGACAGTTTTGCGGGGCCAACTTCGTCAGCTTGTATCTCCTCCACCGCAGCTCCGTTTGGCGTGCTACCAGTTCCGGTGCGAAGCTGGTATAACCCTCTTTCTACCCCTCCATTTTCGTTTCATTGTGAGCTTGTTTGATTGGTTGAATTCGAGGCCAAAGTTGGCCGTCCGAATTCGTAATTTCCCACTTGTAAATTTCTATTTTTGAACACGGGACTCCAGATTTCATTTCTGACACCACCATTAGACTCTGGCGTCATCCTGGCATGTTTTCATATAAAATTTGTTAGATTTGAAGAACGTGGGCCCTGGCACGTTTTTCGGTGCAAAGTGGGTCCCACATTCTGGGTCAACGGGACTTTTTGACGCCGGTTCATCGGAATCCAATTCTGGAGATGCCGTTGAGTTCGTATCATCATTCTGGACTCGTTGACATATAATTTGCTAGGTTTTGATGGATATTGGATTCGGCACGCATTTCGGTGCAAGTCGGATACCAATATCCGGGTCAACGGGTCATTTTGAGATCGGCTCATCGGAATCCAATTCTGGAGATACCGTTGAGTTCGTATCATCATTCTGGACTCGTTGACATGTAGTTTGCTGAGTTTTGAGAACTTTGGCTCCGACACGTATTTCCGTGCAAACCGGAATTCTAAGTTCTGGTAAACGGAACAAATTAAGATCGGGTCAACGGAATCCAATTCCAGATATACCGTTGGGTTCGTATCGTCATTCTGGTTTCGTGGACATATAATTTGCTATATTTTATAGACTTGTTTTCTTGTACGTTTTTCGGTGCAAAACGGCTCCGACACCGATACCGTTTTGACCCGAAATTACCTTTTTACCCTTGTGTCCAAATTGGGTCGACGGGTAGGCTATCCTAGCTAATTTGACCATTCTGGACACGTTGGCGATGTTTATTTTATCGTCCGACAATGTTTGTTGATAGTTTCTCTGAGTTTAACCTTTTTATAGTTAATTAATAATTAATTCTTATAATGTTCGTATTTCAGGATTAGTACAACGAAACTGAGATCAGTCAATTCCAGTGATCTTATATCGCTGAAACTGACAAGATGGACACGTGAAATATTATAATAAGATTATTAACTTTACCGTTAATCATCTTATCTCGATTTGCGTGTTATAAGTTTCGACGTACGAATAACGAAGTACACTTTATATCCTTAATAATTAGACTAGAATTAACCCTGTTGAACAGAGTTGACCAGTTGACCCAAAGTCAACTATAAGTCAACACTTGACCTAGTTTGACTAGATTATTGACCGAAGTTGACCTAGAGTCATTTTGACTTAGAAGAACCTAGTATAAGATAGATTGCTTGTAAAGATTTATTTATTACAATTTGAACACCTTGTAACCTGTGTTGCTTTAAATAGGACTCTGTGGCTTCAGTTGGACCCCTATACTTATCAGCTGTTCAGGTTATCAAGGCAAGTACATTCTCTGATCTTTTCATACTTACCTGGATTATTTTCTTGCTCTAGATTACTCTACTTGATGCTGACACGTATCTTCACGGATTAGTACTATATGGATCCTTTTCTGAGATGTTATCCCTCTACGGGTGCATCGGGTATTTCATGTTCATGTACTTTATCTTGTGCATTAGGTACTCCTTGTACTCGTACTAGTTCATATTTTTACATGTTCTCATGTGCTTCATGTGCTTTCATGTGCTTATCATGTGCCTCATGTACAACTCAATACATGAGTTCACGTATCTTAGCTGTATTCATGTGCTTATAACATAACTTGAACGGATCCTTGCGTATTGATTGGGGCGGGGTGAGTAGAATTGGTTATGTGATCACTATTCCCACTAGCTGTATTCATGTGCCTCCTTATTTGTATTCATGTGCCCCCAATCCGTTTACATAACCATTGTGCTCTAAATCACGTAGCCACTTACAGTCTCTACTATCATGTATTTACTTTCAGTTATAAAATATCTCATGTTTACTCGTACTTCCTATTCAGCACTTCCTGTATTTTACTCTATTGCATGATTTATACTCCTAACCTGCTATGAACTGTTTTAGAGATATGTGCTCGTTCCCGTCCTGACTGGACCTGTTGATAAATTTTACAGATAGCTGGAGGTTACCTGCTAGCCTAGAGGAGACACATTAGAGGTTGTTTAGATAGTTATTTCAATTGTCTGGAGTTGTATTTACTTTATGGATTACTGTATCTGAGATTGGAGATTTGAGATGTATTTCTGGATTTGTGTATCTTAGACACTTAGATTTCTCTCTGTTGTACCTCATTTGGATTTCATGTTTTATCTATCCTTATCATGCTCTACCTTAGATGTGACTGAGTCTGTATCTGCTATGTTACCCCCATTCGGGGAGTATAAATTGTTTAACCTTATACTGTTAGATGCATGAGACCTAGACAGCGTTCTACCGCCGACACTGCGGCGTAGGCTGGACGTACCCACTTCTCGTGTCCTTATTCTATGGTACGGTTCGTGACAGCATTCAATGCTCTGTAGTCAATGCACATGCACACTGTCCCGTCTGTCTTAGGCACAAAAAGAATGGGTGCTCCCTATGGTGACGCACTGGCACAAATAATCCCTTCTCTAATAAGTTATCAATCTGCGTCTTCATCTCTACCAACTTCTTGGGTGCCAGACGATATACTCGAGATGAAATAGGCTCGGCTCCGGGAATAAGCTCAATAGAAATCTCAATATCTCGGTCAGGTGGTAGTCTTGGCAACTCCTCGGAGAATACATCCTCGAACTCGGTGATAATAGGGTGTTGTGGGGTGTCATGCATCATCATATGTGTTCCCGATGTGGGTGCATCACAACTATCTACGTCTTCTTTGGTGAACTCAAACTCCGCCACATTCAGTGGTATAAAGATAATATTGCTCCTATGGCAGTCGATGAGAGCGAAATGCTGGCTCAACCAGTCCATTCCAAGAACCACATCAAATGTCGGCATAGGGAATACAAAAAGTCGTGCCATCATCTCTCTACTATTTATCACTACAGGACAAAGTCTACAAACACCACTAACAGGTACAACTCCTCCTCTAGTGAGAATTTTAACATTCTTAGCTAAGGGTGTGATGGAAATGCTGTGTCTAGTGGCAAAACTAGTGGCTATAAATGAATGAGTGGCTCTAGTATCAAATAATGTAATAGCAGGAAAAGATGCAACTAAAACCATACCTTCTATGACCTCTTCCTCTGTCTCTACATTCTCAACAGCTAGAGAGAATGCATTTCCTTGGTTCTGTCCTGGGCCTTGAGCTCTGGCCTTGTGGTACTGTGCTGTCTGTGGGGGTAATGGTGGACGAGGTGCTGGGCTGTGGGCCTCTGGGCCTGATGTGCCTGAACTAGAGCCTGCTGCTCAGGACAATCTCTGGCCAAGTGCTGTCATGATCCACATCTCATAGATAAGCCCAAACGAAGTCGACAGTCATCTCCAATATGCCCCTACTTCCCGCAAAAGTTGTAGGTAGGCTTCTGATAAGGTGTGTGCCTCTGCTGGTACTGTCATGTAGTCCTCCTGATAGGTCCACTCTGAGTAGCTCGGGCTGGTGTAGCTGCTGGTGTATGACGCCTCGATGTCTGCTGCTATTCCTTGCGAAGAATCTCCTGAGCACGAGCTTCTTCTAAGACAGCTGAATGGAAGACTCGAGACTGAGTAGTCGTATAAGACTTGATCTCTAGTGCAAGCCCCTGGTGAAATCTCCTCGCCTTCTCTAACTCTGTCGGAATCAATCCCGTACCAAATCGACTCAGGCGATTGAACTCTGAGTCATACTAATCAACTGTCATATTCTCTTGCTTCAGATGAAGGAACTGGTCATAGAGACCATCTCGAACATGAATAGGGAAGAATCTCTCATAAAATGCATCATAGAACTGCTTCCAAGTGATCTCAGTGCCTAATCGTCTCTCTTCCGTCTTCCACAAGTGGTGAGCATTGTCTTCTAACAGTAAGTCCACTGTTGTCATCCAATCTCGAGCTGGCAACTGGGATGCCTTCAGTAACTTCTCGGAACTAATAAGCCAGTGTGACACCTCTAATGGCTTTTCTGTCCCTCTAAAGGCCTTGGGGTTCATATCTGTGAAATTCTTGATAGAGCCTTCATAAGGATGCAGAGCCGGTGCTGGTACTGCTACTGGAGGTGGTGGTGGAGGTCTAGCCATGGCTGCCATCATCGTTTGTCTTATCAGCTCAGTCTGCTGCCACTGAGCCTGTATCATGGCGTACATAAACTGAGTAGTAGGGCTCCCATCAGTCGGTGGTGGGGGCATCTGAGGTCCCGACTGTGGGAGAAACTGTTGAGGGAATGGCGGTGGTGGAGGCAGTAGTATATTCCCTCCCGGTGGCATGGTAGTCGTCTGTCCAGCCTGGCTGCCTGGGGGTGTTGCGATCTCTGGGTACTCCGTCGTCGGTGTCATAGTAGGCTGCAACAGTCCTGGCTGGTAAGGTATCGCTGGAGTCATGGGAGGATTCTGTCCCTCCGAAGTAGTCTTCTCACCAGATGTGAGGGCTAAGGCAGAAGTGTATCCGCTTCGTAGATTCATACTGTTGGCACGAAGAGGATAAGTTGATATTAGAAAAGATTAGATATGAACTAAATCGAATAATCAAGGAAGTTTCGAAAAGATTGGAAGTCAAGAGGTAGTAGTAGTTCTGGAAAAGATATTCCTATTCCTATATGCTGGCTTGTTGGGCACAGTCATGTAACCCAACAATATTAAATCAGACCTGCATGGGCCACCATAAAAACATGTAACACCCCAGTCCCAAAATATATAGGACCAAGTACGTGAACATGCCAGCTGCACATATACGAAGAATACTCCAATATATAGAATCTTCGTATATGCACATAAGCTGTAAATAAATATTCACAGGCCAGAATAACATATCTAATCTCATCACAGCTCAACACAGAAGATAATAAAGTCCAAATGAATAAAGCAGAGTATCAAAAGATAGCTGGGTGAATATACTCACTCCAAACAGCTATAAAAAAATAGTCTCACAAGATCGGAGTCCAACCTCCGCAAATAGAAAGAAAATAGATGTAAAATAATGTCTACAACTGTCTCAGATAAGATATATAGACTAGAAGTCATAAGGCACTGCCTCGTCATCAATATAAGATAGCTCCAAAGCCGCTCCGTACTCCTGTAGAAAATCGTCTAAACCTGGAGAGATAACCAGGTCCTCAGGGGACATAACAAGATACAAAAAAATACCATGCCATATAAACTGTGATAATACAATAAGAAAGAAAGCTATGCATGCAACCGGGTTCCTGACCATTCTACTATGAATATGCAGTTAAGATATATTCCTTCGACGCATGAGTCCTGGCTGAATATAGGATCCGGTATAGTCCTCTTTTGGGCACCAGTGACCAAGAGCATGACGTTCAAAAACGATAGTGGCCAACCTGAGAGGCTCATACCCGTATCTCCAGCGGAGCTTTCGGGTTACAAGGGAAGTACAATCGAAGCCCATACGTCAGGTAACATTCTCCCCACCCAATGCCTAGTATCATCATCTCCATGACTGACATGTACCTCTAATAACCGCCAAGTCTTCTAACATGCAATTCTATTGGCAGTTACCCCTATCCTTCGTACGCTCCATAAATATCGATGGCCAGCTGACTACGCGGATACGTGTCCTATATGTGATTCACATCACGTGATACAACAAGTGTCAAGGCCGTATGAGATATACCAATACCTCAACATCAATGGGTGGTCAATAAACTAAGTCAATGCAAGAGAATAAATAAAGTAAGAAAAACGACCGATAGAGTCGCTTGCACCCAAGTGTGACTTGGACGCACAGTTCAAATATCATGAAACAAAATGTTGAAAATAATAACTAAAAATAAGAATATAATAATCACAGAGTAAGGTGGCAAGGTATCTTGCCTGCGGTACGAGAAGGGCAAATCCAAGAGTAGCAAGTGTCAGCACCAAAACTCACAATTCACAAATGACTCCAAACGCTGAAACAAACATCAAAAATGATCTTGGTGAAGAAGATATACCTAGAAAATGCCTGTCCAAAAGTCAAATTCTGGAACAGGGGCAAAATCATAATTTCGGGTCAAAACGATGTCCGCCGTTGGACCCGCTTTGCACCAAAACGCGTGCCAAAGTCTATGGTATCTAAAGTCGTCAAACTACATGTCTACGATTTTAGTTTGAGGAGAGGAACTCAACGGTATGTCCAGTTTTGGATTCCGAGGAGCCGTGTACAGAATCGCCCGTTTGAGTGGGTCACGGGCCCGCCAAAAATGGATTCCGATTGGACCTTCTCAGAATTGAACCAAACTTGGCATACAGGACCAGAATTTCGATTCAGGCCTGTTGGCGTAATCTTCGTCTCGATTTGACGACTATACACGAAGTTATGGGCAAGTTTGCAAAATGTCGATACGGTGGTATCTCGACGGATATACGTTGATTTCGTCGCGCACACGCAACGAACTGAGTTCCGTTAGTTTCCACACGTCCATAACGTGCATACGCGCCTTTCGATGCGTATAGCGCACGACCAGGTCGCCCGGTTTGTCGGGGCGTACGTCGTATCGGACAAAATTCTAAAAATTAATATAATTAAAAACAGGTTTTTCCTCAACTTCAACATCAATCTACTTTTTACACGCTAATCGAAATGACGTTCCAAATATGTTGCAATCTCGGTTATGTCGTCTTTTACTGTTTTGGATTTGTTCCTATAGTACTTTACTGCACGACAAGTAAATTGGCCGACAAGTTGTCGTTTTAAAACAGTTTTTAGTATTACAGAAAACATATTTTTGTTCAATTTTGTCTCGATTTTTCGAGCAAGTCGATGGGTTGTTTCGAAATCCATCTAGAGGATATTGAAGAGGTTCAAGTCTACTTTCCAAAAAATCTTACGGATCAAAAATCGGTGCTACGAGTAAAAAGTTACATCATAGAGAAGTAGGGTACCTTGAGTGAGAAAACTGCTCCGTGGGTGACACGGGGCTGACTTCCGATGTTCCGTTCGTCGCACACAAAGCTCCGTCTGGTGGTGAAACGAAGTCATGGGCGAAGGGGGTATAATCAGCCTCAACTTTCGTTTTGGAAGATTAGAATTTTGAGGCTTGTGAAAAAAGTTACATATATACCAAGTTCGTGTAAAACCTAGTACTACTAGGATTACCATTTAAGCCCACTATTTTCTTTCTCTCGGGTTGGTGTAGTTTAGTTGCTGCGTACAGCAACAAGCTTGTATGGGGGTGGGGCCCGCCCACTAAAGTGGGTGGGTGGGTTTAATACCTTTTTTTCCTTTTTCCTTTTCTTTTCTTTTTCCTTTGCTAGCTGCTGTGGTCGGTCCCTTTGGGCCGACCACCTGAGATTTTTTTTATTAATAAACTAACAATATATATATATATATGTATGTATGTATGTATGTATATATATATATATTTTATATATATATATATATATATATATATATTTTTTTTATATATATATATATATATACATACATACATACATACATACATATATATATATATATATATATATATATATATATATATATATATATATATATATATATATATATATTCACAAGAAGATTTTCTAAATTTCTTAATTAAGTAACAAAAATATTTGTAATAATTATAGACTATATTTATTAACAATTAAAAATATACCAAGCACAATCATACATATATTATATATCTATAATTACGAATATACCAATTACCACATTAATTCGAAATAATATCGAAAAATTATTTTTAAAACACTGAAATATTTAGAAAATATTGGGGGTTTACAAATCTCCACCTGCCAAGAGAGGCCTAGGCAAGTGCAACTTGCTTCATGGAGGAACTCAAATTTTGTTGTTCCATTTTCTTCTTCAACAGATTCTAAGACACTTTAGTACTTAGCATTTTTAGTTTCCATGGCTCATTTCATGTAGATCTAACTTTACTTCATTTTTGGATTTCTTGGGTTATGATCTATTTAACCTTATTATTTTCAAGTTTTGATGGTTCCATGTTGAAGAGAATTTCATTCTGCCCTATTTTGACCTATGGAAGTCTAGATTCTGGCCTTAGATGAAGGATTTATGGAGCTTGGGAGTCATGGCTTCCTTGGTTCTTCTTCTCAAAAATTGGAGAAGAAGAACAGGATTCAGCCGCATATGGCCGAATGGACTTAGCCGCATGGCTCCTCATGCGGCAAGTTCCCTTCTCGGCCGTATGGTCTTCACCCACATGACTCAAGTGAACTTTATGCCACATGGCTGGGTTGATCCCTGGCCGCATAAATTTCGCTTCCCCAGCCGCATGAGACTATTCTCCCCTACCGCATGGCTGGATTAGCTTAGCCGCATGAGCTTGTGAATCCCCTGCCGCATAAGTTTTTTTCCAGCTGCATGGACTTAGCCTCATGGCTGCTCATGCGACAAGTTCCCTTGGTCGCATGACCTTCTTTCCTGAGCCGCATGACTCGGATTGGCTCAGCCACATAAGTCCATTTCCTCCTGGCCGCATGAGCCATTGTTTTTCTCAGTTGCATAAAACTCATATTTTCCAGCCGCATAGGCCTTATCCTTTCTTGTCGCATATGGCCGTATGGCACTGGGCCGCATGAACCCCGCTCCCCGTGAGCCGCATGAGACCCATTTCCTTATGGCCGTATAGCACCCAACCGCATGAGACCTAGTTCCCTTGTAGTCGCATAGGCCCCATAGTCTTCATGCGGCTCTGGCCGTATGGCACTGAGCCGCATGAGTTCATTTCCCTGCCGCCTGAATCCATTCCTCCATAACCGCAGGGCTTTCTTCAGCTGAGCCGCATGGCTCTGGGTGGCCCGTGCTGCATGAGCCGAACCGCAGGCCCCTATCCTCTTCCGAGCCGCCTGAGCCCTGATTTCTCTTGTCGCATGCCCCTGTCCCTGAGTCACATAATTCCTCCCCCAGCCCTTGCATCTTTATTATAAATATAGTTATTACATATATGCTTGTACCTTGTTAGTTGAATATGTTCCAAGACACGATAGTGACCCGTAGTGGTACACTTCTGACAAGTAACATGACATGATAGTGGCCCATCGTGGCGCACTCATGATAAGCATACTTGATACATCTCGATATACTGTTGCGACGGCTAGCATGAAGTGACAAGATTGAATGGCTTGGACGCCGTGGGCGATTGTGTTTGTACAAATGAACCAGTAATATCTTACTTCATGTCTAGGACAGGGACCCCTGAGTACCACGGTCAGGGGCACCTACTGAAAAATGGCTAAGGATAATAACTAGAATAATCCAGTAGTCATGAGAGATTTCTTCAGTTACAAGCAATTCCGTTATCCCAGTTTGCCATAAAATATAAAAGAGCAGAACAGTTTTATGGGAGGACTGGACTTTTACTTCACGTTACAAACTTGGTTGTACAAAGAAAGCCTAGGGACGAAAACCTAGGTACAGCAGTCTAAGTACAATTGTTTATTTTAGATTCTGGGGGGTGACCATAGAGGCTCGGGAAGGCGACGGCAGCCCTGTCTTACTCCTTGGACGATCGATATGCAGCCTTGACTCCTGTGACGAGATGGTTGGCGTTGATGAAGAAATGCTCTTCTTGCTCTCCTTGTATTGCCCTTTTGACTTCTCTCTCTCTGGATTGATCTCTCTGTATTTTTTCTCTGATTATCGGGGGAGCCTCTCTGTATATCTTTTTTCGCAAGGGAATGACACCTTGCTTATTTATAGGAGTGGGGGCATCATTAGGGTTTGGATGATTGCCCATTCTCAAAGTGGCGGCGGCCTGATGTTTAATCAATCTGGACCATTAGTCTTAAGCGTGAAGGATCTGGGCCATAAATGTGGATAGTATTGAATCCTGTGAGTGATTAATGCTGATTGCTTTAAATCTTCATGATTGGTTGTGTCAAGCTTGGATCTCTCACCACGTATCCCATTGGCTTGATCATGAATGATATGACTTGATCTCATTAATTATGAGGATAACGTTAAATATGGTTATTGGGATCTGGTAAATCTCTGATTGATTTAATACCACGCATCCCATAATCACCCTGCTACCAGCTGTCAAGTCATGGAGGCAATTGAATCTCTGCCACGTGTCTTAATGGTGGACCCTGCTAGAGCCGCATGATATCCATGAACCGTATGAGACAGCGTCTCAGTGAGCCGCATAGGTATTGTACTTGCGAGCCGCATGGAATGGTTTCTTGGTGAGCCGTAGGAAGATGATTCCTGCCAGCCACATGAAGCTGTTCTTTAATTGAGCCGCATGGGAGTAGCCACGTGGCAATCTTGGATCGTGTCAGAGATTTTCGCCTATTTCCGAAGAGTCTGTCATTACGACAGGACCATCATGGCACTTTATGCCAAAGTCGTCAGTTGTCAAATCATGGCAGAGCATTAAATAAGGCCATTACTTGATGGCCAGTTGTGTGAAGGGATCCCATGGGGTCACGTGGTGTTGATCGAGCCGCATATCTCTGTTGGTCATTTGTGAGCCGCATGTACTTCCGAGCCGTATGAGGTTGGAAGACTCTTTGAACCGTATGGGACTGTCCCTATGTAAGCCGCATGGATTCTCCTGCCCCGAGCCGTATGAGACTGAGAGTCTCTCTGAACCGCATGGGACTGCCCATGTATGAGCCGCATGGAGTTCTCCTGTTCCGAGCCGCATAGACCATCATTCTGATATTTTCCATGCTTCTACAAGACCCCCTTCAAAGTTTTTAATTTACAAAATTGAAATACTTTGAATAAGAAGCATGGCCTTTGCTAACCGCATAGATGGTTCAGCCGCATGGATTTATCTGGCCGTATGAGCTGTTAGGCCTTATAGACGTTTTGCCGCGTGTCCCAACCACGTGTGCAAATCTTCTGTATTAAATGCCCCTGATTCATTTTTTTGAATTAATGCCGCCTTTTGGGGGACGATCTCAAGGGTCAGTTTCGCTTTGACCGAAGCGTTTTGCCTTTATTTTTTTAGGCGGCGTGTGGATCGAGGCGTTTGTTGATTTACGAGCCTCTTTCGCCTATAAATAGGAGTAATTTTATCTTTTAAGGGTTTCTTTACCTTCTCTCTTTGCTCGAACTCCTTGATGCCGACTTCCTCTTCGTCTTCTTCCATCAACGATCGGCAATGGCCCCCAAGAAGACTACCGCTGCTACAGGCAAGAAGGTCGTGTCGTTGTCTGCGGCAGCGAAGGACAAGAAGGCCGCATCTTCATCGACTGCGGCGGCGAACGTGGCGGCTCCTCCGCCGGATGACGTGCCTATTTTTTACCCCGACGTTCACCCGCCTATTGCTGGTAGGACCATCAACATGAACTGTCATGGTTACGTCGCATATCTTATGCGCGAGCCTGTATTTCTAAGTATGCTGTATGTCCGACTCATGTTCAAGCCGCATGGGATATGACCCAGGCGTGAGCCACATGAAAGTTGTTGTTTGCAGCCGCATAATTACCTCACCATCAGGGCCGCATAAGCTCATCTGGGCTGGACCGCATGAGCTCTTTCAAACTGAGCCGCATAAGCCTATTTCGAACTTAACCGCATAAGAACATTTGAACTAAACCGCATAAGCTCATCAGCACTGAACCGCATAAGCCCATTTCGAGCCGAACCACATAAGCTTATTCGAACTGAACAGTATGACCTCATCCAAACTGAACCGCATACGCTCATTTTGAATCGAACCGCATAAGCTCATTCGAACTGAACCACATGAGCTCTTTCAAACTGAGCCGCATAAGGCTATGCTGAACTAAGCCGCATAAGCATCAAGTAGTTGTGTTTCGGCTATCTTTTTGACCTTGTTTCTTTTGTATTTTTTTAGTGAATCTACCAGTAAATCCTGCGGGGGAACTTCTAGTGGGCTCAAATCAGTTCGCCTTGGGCGTGCATCTTGATGACTTAGTTAAGCATGTGCTGAATCAATTTCCTGCTAATGAGCCTTCGGAGAGGTTGAACGCCATCGAGAATCAGACCCTCTATTATCTTCGTGCCATGATGAATACAGGGAAGTTGGATGGATTATACCTGAAGCCTTCATTCCTCTTTGGAGACGCTTTAATCATAAAGAATCCCCGAGTATTAGAGATTTCTGAGAACTGGGATTTTTCTTTGGATGGGATGGCGATCCATATTCCTTGTATGGAACGTCATTATCCTCTGTCGTGGTTCAATATGGTATTGTTAGACAGGAAGATGGTGTGTAACTTAACTCCTACCCAATCAGGGATGTTGATGGGCAATATCCATTATAACCCGAACATGCAGTCAGCGTACGCGGGTAAGGATTCCGTCCTCCGGTACATGATGGGTCTGCCCCCAGGCTCTTTCATGAATGTATACGGTCCCAACTTCACATTCACTCAAGCTGATACATTTCTGAATCGGTTCGCTCGCAAAAAATTTTATCCCGTTGGCAGACTGGCATTGCTGAACTGGATAAACCCCACTTCTACGTGGGCCCAGTTGACCACTTGGGTTTTGCAGACCTACGAAACATTCCTGTCGGAGATGGGACTTTATCATGCCATTCGGGGCACTTGTCATAGGCTTCCTATCAATAAACATTGTTCGTGGCGCTCTTGGAGATGTATAACCGGCGAACGGGGACGTTCTTTGCACCCGGAGGGGAGTTGGGGCTTGCTCTCCATGAGATATATACTGTCTCCAAACTTCCGTGGGGGAACGAGCCTTTCGAGGTGTATACCCCGTCGAATGAGGAGTTCGAGGACTTGAACCGACGACTCCCAGGTTTTGTTGCGGTGTATCAGGAGTTGCTGTGCCATCATAGTGCTTGTCACCAGATGGCTATAAAAAAGGAGGATAGCTCAGAAGGGACCGCTCCCCACACCACATCCTGGGTCAATTGTCTTTTTAAAGTTGACCCTTCTGGCGAAGTTACTCCTCGAACCCCTCCCAGGGAGAGATAAAGGACCTGATGTTGAGCGTCAAGAAGTCGCAATCCAAGAGCAACATATTCGGGAGTCAAACTGACTCTCTTAGCTATTTTTACTATGGCACCACGCAGATGTCAGAGAAGGCGCTCCTGGCTGGATTTTTAATGATATGGCTACGGAACTGCGTAGTCTCGGGAGGGGCAGGTTCTATTGAGAGGATCAGTCGCCACTTCATTCTCCCTGCCGTTAAGCTGGTATTTGGAGTTAGACTGGCTCTTCTTCCGGCTATAGTGTGTAGCATACACCATGGTCTCCGAACATTCTCGTCCAAGGTCATTGCCCGCAAGAAGATGCTGGATTTTGAGCGCATAGAACTACCGTTCCACTATTTGATGGGGTGGTTGTTGATGCACTACAAATCTTTGATGGGACCTGAAATAGCGGAAGATGCTACAGATGAAGACACTTTCCTTTTCAAATGCCATCGCCGGTCTTGGGAATACAATACTATGCCAGCTTGTCGGAGGGCGCTGGCGAGGGTGGATGGGTGTGACTTTTTCGTGTCTGTTCCTCATTTTTCCGATGAGGAAGTGAGGAATGGTACCGGACCTTCTCACTTTCTGTCTCCGAATATGCTCACCTGGTTGCGCAACATCCGCCCCGCGTATCTGATTTATCGTAACCGCGATAATGTGTACTTGGAGCCCTACCTGCCTAGTAGGTTTTTCCGCCGATTTGGCTATAGCCAGTTATGCCTTGACTGTCCCAACCCTTGTTTGGGCTTTGAAGGTAGCGTTCTTGATGGTGTCAGGGCGTGGAATTATTATGACGCTTATCATACTGGGCCAGCTTCTCGGTCCCCGATGCTAAGGCACCGAGGGAAATTTTGTACGTGGCTGCTTTGTATCATGTTATGGCGAACAAGCCTCCTGTTAATTTTGATCCGAGTACCAGTTTTATCGTGGGTACCGGTTTAGAGGAGAAGCCCAAGGGGGCTAAGGCTAGAAAGCAACTAGCGCTCCAGAGTCCCCTCCCTGAATCAGAATCTTCCGAGTCGGCTGAGGAGGATGATGATCATGATAGCGAAGTCTCCCTTTCTGGTGGGGGTGAAGAAGTAGCGGATCAACCGCTTCCCACACCCGATGAACTGGCGGAGGATCCGTTACTTGCTACACAAGAGGAAGTAGTGAGGGAAGGATAGCCTCCCGCTGTGCCTGGTCCCCCACGCAAACGAGTCAGACGTGAGTCTTCTGACAGCAGAGCGACCTTTTCCGTGAAAACAGCTGCCGTTAGAGCATCTCCAACCCTATTGTGAGTTTGAAAAAAATGGTTGCCACATAGGAATGACAACCATTTTTTCCAAAAGTACTTCTCCAATGCAAATGTGAAATAAAGTGTGGAGTTGACATGGCAATGACATGGCAAAGACAATGTGAAGTTGGTTGTCTAGATCTAGAAAATGCACTTCACAATGTCTTTATGTCCACATCATCATTTGTGAATAAAAATATTTATAAAAAAGAAGTAGAAGAGTAAAATTTGTCTTGGAAGTTGTAAAAAATTATTTGTATTATCTTCTCAATACTTTTGCATTGGAGATGATTTTTTAAACCCATTGTCATTTGTGAATATAACTTTGCCACCTATACAAGACATTGTCTTGTCTCTCATGCCACATAGGATTCACAACACAAAACAAGACAATAGGGTTGTAGATGCTCTTAGGTCTCGTGGATTACTTATTACCGAGGGGGGTGAAGATGCAGACGATGTTCCGGAGGTAAGACCAAGTCGGAGCAATCTCCTTGTTGTGGTTTTCTTTCTCCTAGGATACGATTTAATTATTTTTCTTTGTAGGTGTCTGATGAACCGGCCTCTCATGAACCGTCTGACGCCCCTGAGGTTGATCCGGCCCTTGCTGCTTTGATTAGTGGCATGTGTTCCACGATCATTTCAGTGGGGGCTCTTCCAGCGGCGACTGAGGACTCCCAAGTTGCTGAGGCCCCAGTCCGGGATGACGAAGGTTCCCTCGGGCCTGCCTCTGAGGTTGCTGAATTTCCGTAAGGCGACACCGATCTCATCGCATCCCCTCCCGAGGGTGCTGGGGCGGAGGAGCCTACCATATTCAACTCGGAGGCTGCTGGTGAAGAGGCTGCGGTGGCTGTAGGCGAACCTCAGCCTCCACACTCCTCCACTGGTAAGATAAGCCAAATATTGACTAGTGAGGGGGCTTATTTGCTCTATCAACATATCCTCCGGATCAAATCAATTCATGGTTGTCTTGGCCCTATAGGTCCTGACCCTTTGCCTCCCACAGCGGATGTTCTAAGGGAAGGCTCGGCCTGCCGTGATCTGGGGAAAATGAGCGTTTTCTCTCCTTTACCGACTCATGCCGAGGGGTCTCCTGCCAGCTCCGGGCAGATGGGAATGGAGCTGGCGATGGTCTCCGCCTCATCCTTTGCTGCTTATACAGCTCCAGAGATTGACCTCTCGACCCTGCCGAGCATTCAAGTTCTGCGGGCTGCTGAAGAGGAGTTGGCCGCTGTTCATGCGTCCTTCCGTACGGAGTTTGTTTCCCTTGTGGCAGGAGCGGCAGATTTTGTTGCGTCTTCTTCAGTGTTGCCGGCTACACTCCCGTTGACACCGACTTCTTCGGAGGCTCTGGACGAGGTGACGCAGGATGTGCTCGACAGCTTCTATCGCCATTTAAAGAGGGGCATAGATGCTGCCGTAGAATGGGGGATCCCTCTTTCTCTGTCTCTGCGGGGCGCTCGGGGTCAGATTAACACTTCGAAGGCTCTTCCTGGCGGGGTGGGGTTGGTTGCACTCCTGGAGCCTAAGTTGGCAGAGGCTGATCAGCTTGTGACCCAATTGCTGGCGATACGGCAGGCTGGCTTGCCTGCTGCGATTGAACGGGAGCGGGGCTTCCTTTTTGCTGCTAGGGATAGGATCAAGCTTGCTCGAGATACTGCCGAGCCAGTTGTGCAGGGGGACCTTGACAAGTTCTCTGCTTCGTATGACAGGCTGGGTCGTCGAAGTCAGGCTTATAGGGCTCGGGAAGAGTCTGCTTCTCGTGGGATAGCTGACACGAAGGAGCAGATTCTTGTACTTCAAAGGGAGTTGGCTTTCTTAGAGTCAGAGCTGGGGGCTGCTCGTGCGGAACAGGAGTCAATCGCTCGGGAGGCCGAGAGGGTTTCCCGATCTTCCGTCAACCTGGAGCGGGCTTTCAAGAAATTCGAGGACAACTGGCAAGCTCATGCTCATCTGGAGGACGCGACGGTGCTGAGCCAGGAGGCGGAGCGTCGAGCTAAACAGAGGCTTGAGCGGTCGGTTGCCTTGCTGACGGACCGTCTCATGGCGTTATGTGCCCCGGAGCAGTGATCAGTCTTCTGTCTTCTTTTGTTGTCTCTTTTTTTTCCCTTTTTTTTGTCTTCATCTTGTAAGGGATGAGATCCCAAATGATGTAGCACATTGAATTTTGAATAAATGAGCATGCTTCAACTCATCTTCTTCTTTTTTGTACTTGTGGTGTTCGTAGATTTGGACCTGCTGGGGGGGATTATTTATGGACCTGTTACCCTGGGCGTACCTTGGTTTTAGGTACGAGTAACAAGTTTTGGAGAGGAATACCTAGAACAACTTCACGATAAGACAGCTATAGAAGTTTTTGGTATTCAGGAGAATGCCAAGGAGCAGCTGGGCTCTCAAGCATGATAGGGAAGGGATGGGCACGTACTAGAGATCCAGTACGGCATCTGTGGTCGACTGAGGACATTTGTGGTCAACAGAGGACATTTGTGGTCAATAGAGGACGTTTGTGGTCAACAGAGGACATTTGTGGTCAACAGAGGACATTTGTGGTCAACAGAGGACGTTTGTGGTCAACAGAGGACATTTGTGGTCAACAGAGGACATTTGTGGACCTATTATCCTTGTCGTACTCCGATTGTGGGTACAGATAATCGGTTGCAAGGGAACCGACATACTTACTCAGAGGTAATGGAGACATGGCAAGCATAAAGGTTTCTTCGATGGAGCCTTCCCACTCAGTAGTAATGAGGACATGGCAGGAGTGGGCTCAATGAAGAGGGGGTACATAGAATGACTCAGAGGTAGGAGAACGTGAAAGTTCTATGCGAGGGGGCGGTTTGTTTTTGGTGGAAGTGAAAACGACTCAGAGGTAATGAGGACATGTCCGTTTCGGAAATTTGTGGATCGATTACCCTTTTTGTGCATTGGGAGTGCGGGTAGTGGATCATGAGGGAGGATCTCTTCCAGGAAGAAAGTTCAGAGGTATAATCATACGTGACTTACTATCTGAAAGAGTGACCGGAATGTGAGTTCAGAGGCACCAGCGGGTACATAACTCGGTAATTTAGAATATTGAGAAAGTGTGAGTTCAGCGGTACCGGTGGGTACATGACTCAATATTCTAAAGTACATGTGTGTGTGAGTTCCGCGGTTCCAGCGGGTACATGACTCGATAATCTGAAAGGAATGTGGAGGTGAGTTCAGCGGCACCAGCAGGTACATGACTCGATAATCTGAAATGTTGTGGATGTGAGTTCAGCGGTACCAGCGGGTACATGACTCGATGATCTGGAGAGAATGTCGTTTAGACATAATATTTCTTCATGAACTTGTCACTGACGGGCAACATGAGCAAGTCTCCGTTTTGTTTTGCGTGGCGGTAAGCACCGTTGGAGAATACTGCCTCAATGATAAATGGGCCTTCCCACTTTGGCTGGAATTTGCCGGCGGTCTTGTGAGTCATGACCATCGGCCTCCGGACTGCCAGAACGAGATCGCCTACTTGGAATGTTCTGATTTTGACCTTCTTGTTGAAGGCTCCAGAGATACGTGCTTGGTATAGCTCAATTCGTTGCCTAGCCAAGAGGCACTTTTCATATAGTGCCTCCAATTCCTGTAGCCGGCGATGGTGGTTTTCGTCTGTCGTCAATTGATGTGTGAGGGCAACGCGTAGCGAGAGGATCTGAGTCTCCATTGGAAGGACTGCCTCACTCCCGTACACCAGGAAGAATGGTGTATTCTCGGTGGCCGTTGGAACTGTGGTGCGATAAGCCCATAAGCATTCGCCGAGCTTCTCGTTCCAGTCGCGTTTGTTGGAGGAGACAAACTTCTTGAGGAGTTTGATGATTGTTTTGTTGAATGCCTCTGCCAACCCGTTCGCTGTCGAGTTGTACGGTGTCGAAGCGACATTCTGAATACGGTGCTTATCGCAAAATCGATAGAATGTGTGGCTTGCAAACTGCGGACCATTATCATGGATGATCCTTCGGGGCAGTCCAAAATGGTAGATGACGTGATGCTTAAGGAAGCTGATCACGTTTGAAGTCTTGACTTCTGCGAGTGGGACAGCTTCCGCCCATTTGGAGAAGTAATCAGTGATCGCAAGTATGAAGCGATGTCCTCGGGAGGAAGGTGGGGTGATTGGACCAATGATATCCATTCCCCATGCTTCGAATGGCCAGGACACCAATGTCGGATATAGAAATTCGGATGGTTGGTAAATGAAGTCCGCATGGACTTGGCAGGCTTTGCATTTTCTAGCATAATCTATCGCATCTGCCACTATCATGGGCCAATAGTAGCCCATTCGTCGAAGACGGTCTTACAATTTAGGATCGGGCTGGTGGGCGCCGCAGACACCGTCATGAGCTTCTCGTACGGCTTCTTTGGCTTCTGCGTTTGACAAGCACCGAAGCAACAACCCGTCATAGGATCGTCGATATAGCATTTTCGTATCTATATCGTTAAAGAATCTGAGAGAACGCCGTCTGATGGAGGTGGCTTCCTTTGGATTCTCTGGGAGGATATCGTAGACGACGAAGTCGATGAATGGCTGTCTCCAGTCTGGTGCTTCGTCGACCGCCTGGGCGGAATAGCTTGCCACGAATTGAAGGTTTTCTTGGGGCAGACCAATTCGTGGCCTATCACGTCAACCGAATGATGAGTGTGGTTTGGCACTGCTAAGGAAGCGGCAAGGCCCGCTAAGGCGTCGGCTTCGATATTTTGGAGTTTGGGGACGTGCTCGATGAAGAATCCCCCAAACGATGAGATGATGTTGATCGCTATTTGGTGGTAGGGGATCATGTCTTCATGGCGGACTTCGTATGATCCCCGAATCTAATTGACGATTAATTACGAATCGCCGTATGCTTCAAGATATTCTACCTCCAGCTCTTTTATAAGTTGGAGACCGATGACTAAAGCATTGTACTCGGCCACGTTGTTAAAGTAGGGTTCCGTGAGAGAGTAGGCACGATTGATCACGAGCCCGGTAGGAGAAATCAATACAACCCCGACTCCAACGACGATGTTTCCCTTGGGTCCAGTTCTTGAAGCGTCATCGAAGAACATTCGCCATAGGTTATCGTGAGTGGTTGTATTCGAGTCGACGACCTCATCTGGGATCTCTTCATATATTCTGGATGACTCCGATCCTAGGTGGGCTGCCAAGAAGTCTGCCAGGGCTTGACCTTTGACAGCCTTCTGCGGGATGAAGACCATATGATAGGGGGACAACAATATTGCCCATGTAGCGAGGCGAGAGCTGAGTGCCCCTGGCTTAGTCATAAGGACTCTGAGAGGGTTGACTCGTGAGATTACATGTATGGTTTGTCCTGTGACATAATACCGCGTCTTCTGAATAGCGAACACCAAGGCGAGGCATTCCTTCTCTACCGCAGTGTATCGGCGCTCCGGTCCAACCATCATTCGACTGAGGTAGTATATGGCTTGTTCGTGGCCTGCATCGTTGTTTGGTGCCAACACAGCACCAAGAGAGTGTTCCATTGCTCGTACGTATAGCAGAAATGGTTTTCCGGCAACCGGGGCCACCAAGACTGGAGGATTTGACAAATATTCTTTGATGTTGTCGAAGGCACGCTGACATTCCTCGTCCCATACGAATGAGACTCCTTTCTTCATGAGGTGCGTGAACGGTCGGCATCGCCCGGAGAGGTTAGAAATGAACCTCCTGATGTAAGCTAGCCTCCCTAGGAGGCCTCTGAGTTCGCGGAGATTTCTCGGGGGACCCATCTCCATGATTGCCTTCGTTTTCTCAGGGTCTACATGAATGCCCTGAGCGGTGATAATGAATCCCAAGAATTTTCTGCTGGATACGCCCAAGAAAGATTTCGTAGGGTTCATTTTCAGATTGTGGGCTCGCATCAGGTCGAATACCGTCCTCAGGTCCTGCAGATGATCTCCCTTACAGCGACTCTTGATGGCGATGTCATCGACATAGCATTCCATCGTCTTGCGCAGGTGTTCTCTGAAGATGATACCCATGGCTCGTTGATACGTGGCGCCAGCATTCTTTAAACCGAAAGGCATGACTGTGTAACAGTATGTACCAATCGGTGTTCGGAATGATGTGTGCTTTTCGTTGTCAGGAGATATCTTGATTTGGTTGTACCGCGAGAATCCATCTATGAACGACATACGTTCGAAGCCGCATGTGTTGTCAATCATGATATCTGTGATAGGGAGGGGAAATTCGTATTTCGGGCATGTCTCATTCAGATTGCGGAAGTCGATGCAGATTCGGATTTTTCTATTCTTCTTGAGGACCGAAACTATATTGGCGACCCAATCGGGATGTTGCTCCTCACGAATGAAGCCGCTGGCTATCAGTTTGTTGACTTCGGCTTCGATCGCGTCCATGACACCTGGGCGGAAGCGTCGTTGTTGCTGCTTGACTGGCTTTGCATCTGGCCGTATGTTGAGCTTGTGAAGAGCAATATCGGGATCTAACCCCGGCATGTCTTCATAACTCCATGCGAACACATCAATATATTCTCTGATAAGTTCCAGCATCGATTCTCGCTCTTCGTCTGTTAAGCTTTTACTGACAAAGATTGGCTTTGGAGAGGATTCGCTGCCGAGGTCGACCTGCATAACATCATCTTCGGTAGGAGGTTATTTCTGCTCGAACCGCTTTTTCCATTGTGCATCCAGCTGTTGGGCCTACGGCTCTAGTTCGAGGATTTCAGGAATGTCTTCGTCTTCTTCGTAAGCGTCGGCGAATGCCATATTGACTGACAGGACTTGTCTAAATGTGTCTCCGATGCTGATATCCGAGTCGGAGGTTGGTGATCCGGTTGAATGTGACTGCCAGTCACACTCTTCATCCGAACTCTCAGGTGTTATCGTAGGAGTTACATACCCTAGTCCACATCGAGTTTTGCTATAGTAGTCCCGTGGCTTGCCAGCCGGGACTAGAGGCTTCAAAGGTAGTCGCCGTCCGGTGCCATAGTTCAAGCCTGGTATAGTCTCCAGATCATATCCCTGTTTTTGCATGAGATATTTGGCCTGGGGACTATAAAGATACAGAGGCAGTCTCCCTGCATCTGACCCAAGATCGACTTCTTTTATAGTGAAGGGACGCGGATCGTCTTTCCGACCGAAGATGATCGGATGATCTCCTCCCTCGATTATGCGGTACGTGTCTTCTGCTAGAATAAGCTGGATTGTGGTGTACACATTTGTCACCTGTGTGTGTAGGTAGGTGCCTATACCATGTTTCATAGCGTACATTGTACAAAGCTTATTAAGCTCGATGTAGTTCAAAGATAGCCCTTTATTGATGAAATAAGGTATCTTTTTTAGGGGGATTACATCATCCGCGGAGGGAACATCAGTGTGGGCAGCCACATACTTGGCTAGCTCTGGTTCTTCTTCGACGACCCCCTGTATAAATGAAGACTGGGAGGATGACCTGGTCAACTTAATCTTCAGAGGTTCAACTGGTGGAGCAGAACGTGGAGTTGTCGGCAGACTAGCAACCCCCAGCTTGGTACTCGATGCTGGGCGGGGAGTGGTTGGTTCGCTAGAAGTCCCAGGCCTTGCATCAGGGTGATGACTCTTCTTGGGAAGACGTATCGTCATTGGCTTGTCTGAGGGATTGAGCTTCTCCTTTTGCGGCTGACCGATTTTTGGCAGCCTGATTGTTAGTGGCCCCGTTGTAGGTCTCGGCACTTGACCCAACCTCGGCAGTCGGATTATCATCCGTTCTTCTTGTGCCGAGAGACTGATCGCGTCCTTACGTAAAGTGGCCGTAAGGGGTGCGGACTTGCCTGGCTTGCGAGCTTGGAGGTGGATCGTCAGAGGTTCCTCTGATCCTGTGGCTGTCTTGGCGTGAGCTTACATATCTTCTTCACCCAGGTGCTTCTTTGACTTTTCGTACAGGCAGGAGTCTGAGTAATAAGATTCGACTTCCTTGAAGGGATCGATATCGGCAAATTCTGTCCTTACGAAGCCATGCTTATCGTCATATTTGAAACATTGGTGCAGCGTGGAGGGCACGATCATATAATCGTGTATCCAAGGGCGCCCCAGGAGGATGTTGTAAGAAGTGTCGGCATCTATGACATAGTAGGTGACTTCTGATTGGAGATCGCCAATCTGACACTTCAGGCGAATCTTCCCAATTGGGTAGCTCATGCCCGAATTGAAACCGCTGATGGCGGTGCTTGTAGGCGTCAGGCGATGCATTGGAATGCGAAGATAATGTAGCAGACCCTTCGGAATGATGCTTATGGATGACCCAGGATCAATGTGCATCCGGTCCACTTTTACGTCGCCGATGTATCCGGTGTAGTATAACGGGCGATCGTGCAGGTTGATTTTGATGAACATGTCCTGCGGAGAAAAGACGATATTGGGCATCGCTCTCGTACACGCACTGTCTTGGA
The DNA here is from genome assembly GCA_029216955.1 of Iris pallida. Lineage (NCBI taxonomy): Eukaryota > Viridiplantae > Streptophyta > Magnoliopsida > Asparagales > Iridaceae > Iris > Iris pallida. Next base: position 94,891 of record JANAVB010009994.1, read on the forward strand.
GATCTGCAGCTTGATTATCTCCCGTAAGGTTGACCTGAGCCAAGTATGCATCGGCATTTTGGAGTGCGTCGCTCAAGGCTGCACGGACATCCTTCGAGAGCCTCAGGAGTTCATATAAGGACAATTTGGCCAGTGTATTGGCCAATTGTGCTAGTATATCGAAGTTGTAGGGCCTCTCCAGTCCCTGAGGTGTCTCTTTCCAGAGGGATTTGTCGAAGCGAGTCTCCTTCGGCCTAGGCTTGTCGGTCGTCGGAGGCTGAGGGGGCCCTGGAGCATCAGTGGTAGCTGGAGGATGATCATCAGTCGAGTTCTCAGCCACAGGTTGGGATTGTGCTCCAGATCGAGTAACAACGGCCGTAACTTCTTCCACATCTGTCGAGATGGTACGGCAGGATCTGACTTTTCTACTTCTCTTCTTGTGAATGGGAGGCGGCGTGGATTGAGTCACCCCATGGACCAGGTCCGGATGGACCCACATGATTTCTCCTCGCGATGTGGTGAGGGGTACTAGACCAGCAGCTTGATCACGAGTAGGCGAAAGATTAGCAATTTCTATCATCGCCAGAGGGATGGGTATGACACCGTCTTGAGTCTCCGTTGGAGGGAAGCTGCCGAATTGTACGGACACCATGTTGGCTGCTACGGTTACCTCCTCGAAATCGATGGCCAGAGCGTTCGAATCGATGAGGTTTTGGATATATTGTTTCAGTTGGTAGTAGTCGTGTGTAGCATGGTGGACGTAGCGGTGGTAGTGACAGAACTTTGGATTCTCCAGATCTGCCGGCCGAGGCTCCCGTCTAGGTGGAGGATGTAGAAGTATGGAAAATATCAGAATAATGGTCCATGCGGCTCCGGATACGAAGCCCATGCGGCTCATATGGGAGCTGTCTTATACGGTTCAAAAGAAGACTCTCAGTCTCATGCGGCTCGAGAGTGTATGCGGTTCAGCAGGAATATGCGGCTCGATCGATGCCACGTGTCCCCCTTTGATGCTTCCCTACAGCTGGCCCTTTGAATAGTGGCCTCATTTAAAGCTCTGACACGATTTGACGACTGTGGCGGCTCTGGCATAAAGTATCATAATGGCTCTGCCATAATGACAGACTCTTCGGGAAAAGAAGAAGATCTCTGACCCGATCCGTCAGAAATCCTAGGTTGCCACGTGGCAAATCTCATGCGGATTAAATAGAGAACAGCTTCATGCGGCTCACCGAGAAGTCACCCTATATAACTAGCAGAAATCAGCCATATGCGGCCCACTGAGAGCTCAGCCCCTGCGGCTCAATACAACGCTAGCTCATGCGCCTCGCAAAGACTATACATATGCGGCTCATTGAGAGTTCGTTCCCTGCGGCTCGATGAAGCATTGTCCTATGCGGCTCACGAAGAGTATCTCCCTGCGGTTCAAGTATTGCCCATCCTATGCGGCTCTGGCAGGATCCACAATCAAAACACGTGGCATCGGATCAATCAAGGATTTAACCGAATCCCAACAAGTATATTTGACATCATCGTCATAATTACTAAGATCAGGGCATATCATTTATTATCAAGCTAATGGGACACGTGGCGAGCAATCGGACATTGGCATAATCAATCATGAAGAGTTAAAGCAATTAGCATTAATTGCTTACAAGATACGGTGCTATCCGCATTAATGGCCTAGATTTATTGTAATCAGGATCAAGGGTTCAGATAGATTGAAGGAGCGCCGACATTCCAAATAAATGATCATTAGCAAACCCTAATGATCACACCCCACTCCTATAAATAGCCAGCATCATTTCCTTGCAAAAAACCCCCGACAAGAAGAGAATGAAAAAAAAGGAGAGAGACAGATATACAGAGAGAGCTCCCCCCTTTTTGATAACCACAGAGAGAGAGAAGCCAGGAGAGCAACACGAGGAGGGCAAGAAGAGCATTTCTTCGTCCACGCCAAGCAGATCTTCTCCGAGCCAAGACTGCATACCGATCGTCCAAGGAGTAAGGCAGAGCGGCCGTCGCTTTCCCGAGCCTCTATCGTCACCCTCCAGAATCTAAAATAAACAATTGTACTTAGACTGTTGTACCTAGGTTTTCGTCCCTAGGCTTTCTTTGTACAAGCGAGTTTGTATTGTGAGTCTAAGTTCAGTCCTCCCATAAAACTATTCTGTACTTTTACAATCAATGGCAAACATGATGGCGACTCTGCTGGGGACTAACTTCTCCACGGCTGAGGAGTTGGTGACGCAATCGAATGCAGCCAAACTTGGCTCCACATAACAGAAGATGGTCGTCCGCTTCGACCAACGGGCGTTCAAAGAGATGCTCTCTGAAGGCAGCGCTGGCCCGATCCAGAAGCGCACCCGCACCACGAAGGCTCGCAAAGAGTGGAGGCCAAAATCATTTGCTCCTCCTCAAGTCTTCGATGGGATACCCTCTGTTGCTCAAGACGGCGAGAAGGACTCTCCTGCGGCCCCACTTCAGACCGTAGACAACTCTGCTGTCCCCAAGTCCGGCAGAAGAAAACACTATGATGCTGGACTTGCAGGGGCAAAGAGGAACTCTACGCGATCCGAGCCGCAGAAGGGTATTAGCCACAGGGAGAAAGCCCATGCGGCTACATCCACCAACCGCATGAAGAAAACTCATGCGGCCACATCTGTCCGCCGCATAACTTATGCGGCTATAGTTGCCAATCGCATGGATGAAACTCATACGGCTATTAGAGTCAATCGTTTGCAGAAAACCCATGCGGCCACAGATGCCAACCGCATGCGGCCAGCCTGCACGGTCGTGACTCCTAGCCGCATAAGAACTCAGCCGACGACAGAAGACAACCGCATACAGACAGCCTATACGGTTTCTAATCCCAGCTGCATAGCATCCGTTCCATGCTTCTCTCGATCAGTTTTCGACCGTCTCTCGTACGGTCCGAACCCTGATGATTCTCCAGACTCTGTGGTATTCAACTTGGACTCTTCTTATTATGCACCCACAGGTGCTAAGAAGAAGAAGTCCAGGGCAGCGCGGGCTCATCAAGCCCAGACAGCTGCCCCAACCTCTGACTATCGGGGCGTCCCGCTGATTATCACACGGGCCTCTGATGGGAAGTTGTATAGAATCGCTCACATCCAGTCCCCAACGGCAAATGGACAAAGTGGTTCCTCTGACCTGCGTGAGGCTGTCCTCCACAAACGCAAGGAAAGAGAAGGGGCCTCGGCGTGCAAAGAGTCCTCACATGGACGTCACTGCACCCAGATCATCGTCAACTGCTGCTGCAACAACACGGCAGTGACGGAAGACCGGCCGTCCGTCTTCCAAAGATTACAACATCCGAGCTCGGAGGACGAAGCACCTCCTATTGCCTCCTGCAATTCTGTACAGAAAGTCCCCGCCGAGGGGAAAGGAAAGAAGACAAGCATCTCCAGCCCAAAAATATCAACCACTACAGCTAAGAAATTGTCGGCTAAACGGTTGCCCTCCACCGGAGTATACCAACATACCCGTTCGAAGACAAAATCTGCTGCAATGGGAGATTCATCGTCCGCACCGCTGTGGGTCGAGGGAGCTGGGGGTAGCAGTCCTCCGAACATCCACAACAATCCGATGTTTCAATGAGACGAGCCCGAAGAAACAACTCTTCCATCAGGTGCAACAGATGCTGATGTCCCCGAGGACATCCGTGACTCTCAAGATGAAGCAAGCTCCGAAGCTGGGGGTACTGTTCCTTCTGAGTCCGAACCCGAAGAGAATATTCCTACCTACCCCGATGATTTCTCGATGCATGGGTACGACTCGGAGGGCGCACCCTCCACCGTCCCTTCCGTCACTCCTCACGTAAGGACGATATTCATGACGGACAACAATCAAGGTGGCTCCAGTGATCGCCAACGCATCGACACTTTGGAGGCCATACTGCACGCCTTGGTCAAGTCTGTAGACGAGATCAAAGCGGCGCTTCCTACTCTGCAGGGAGTGACACCTGGCCAGACAAGTACGGGTCCCACAATCAACGTAGATTCAAATTCGGCGGCACCGAACTCGGGCAATAATACTTCCGAAGTAACGGCTCCGACTGCGACAGATGAGACCCGAGAAGTAAGGAGAGAAGTTCAAGAGCTCCGAGCCATGTTCCACGCCCGAGAAAACTCTCAAGACTTCAGAATACGGCAACCATATCCTGCTGAATGGAGGGATGTTCCATTCCCACCAAGATATAAGTCGTTCAATATCAACCCCTATGATGGCAAGACCTCAGCAAGTCGGTATATCACTTACTTCGAGGTCACCACCGACCATCTGCCCCATGATGACGCTATCCTCACGCGGTTATTCATCGGGGCATTGGAAGGAGTCGCCTTCGACTGGTACCGCAACCTGCCGGACAATTGCATCCACTCCTTCGCTGGCTTCAAACGCCTGTTCTTGGAGAGGTTCTACGAGGTAGGGCAGGACGTCACAATGTCTACCCTCATGGACGTCATCCAAGGAGAGAAAGAGCTGACGAGGAATTACATTGAGCGGTTTCGTCAAACCGCAATGAAGTTACCATCTGGCAATCCGGATTCTTCTCTGATTGAAATTTGCCAAAAGAGACTACTCCCAACAATTAGTCTCTGGATGGGCGAAAGTCAATTCAAGGACTGGAAGCTTTTATCATCAGTACTACAAGTGCCGAAGAACGATTGAAGAAGGCCCGCCAGCTGGGGTTGCATATCTCAGAGGGAGAGAACAAGGGCAAGCGTCCCAGCACCAACGCCGACAATGGGGGTAGCCCCTCCAACAATCGGGACAACAGAGGCAAGCAGGCTATGGTGACCGACACGGCCCAGAAGCCCGAGTCACAACCAACAGACAAACAATAGCCTCAAATCACTTACTCTTTTGAAGACGGCCACGTCAAGCCTATCTTGGACATGCTCATACAAGGAGATAGAATTCAGCTCCCTCCACCAAGACGGGAGCCTCGGCCGGCTGACTTGGAGAACCCAAAATTCTGCCATTACTACCGTTACGTTCACCATGCTACACACGACTGCTACCAACTGAAACAGTACATCCAAAACCTCATCGATTCGAACGCTCTAGCCATCGATTTTGAGGAGGTAACCGTAGCAGCGAACATGGTATCCGTACAATTCGACAGCTTCCTGCCAACAGAGACTCAAGACGGTGTTATACCCATCCCTCTGGCAACGATAGAAATTGCTAATCTTTCGCCTGCTCGAGATCAAGCTGCCGATCTTGTACCTCTCACTACATCACGAGGAGAAATTATGTGGGTCCATCCGGACTTGGTCCACGAGGTGACTCAGTCCACAACGCCTCCCATTCACAAGAAGAGAAGCGGAAAAGTCAGATCCTGCCGCACCGTCCCGACAGATGAAGAAGAAGTCACGGCCATTGTTACTCGATCTGGAGCACAATCTCAGCCCACGGCTGAGAACTCGACTGATGATCATCCGCCCACTTCTACCGATGCTCCGGGACCGGCTCAGCCTTCGACGACCGACAAGCCTAGGCCGTAGGAGACTCGCTTCGACAAATCCCTCCGAAAGAAGACACCTCAGGGACTGGAGAGGCCCTATAACTTCGACATCTTGGCACAATTGGCCAATACACCGGCCAAATTGTCCTTATATGAACTCCTAAGGCTCTCAAAGGATGTCCGCACAGCTTTGAGTGATGCACTCCAAAACGCCGACGCGTACTTGGCTCCGGTCAACCTCACGAGAGATAATCAACCTGCAGATCTCCAAGATAGTGCGTGTACGGAAGCGATGCCCAATATCATCTTCTCTCCGTAGGATATGCTCATCAAAACTAACCTGCACGATTGCCCGTTATACTACACTGGATACTGTCACACCCCAGAACTAGAATACTGGAGAGCGGGGGCAGACATAGCCAGCTACGTATATTAAAATGGAAACCACCTCGATATACGGTCACGGCTGTCTAGATATGTGAGAATTTTCTACAAGCCAACAGTCTCTTATGGTCATGAACAAGCCTAGTGTCTCAATCACCACAAGTAAGTAAAGTCGCAAGATGTATGATCATTAAATATACAATAATAAGGCATCCCAAATATTACATATTCAGCTGATCATGAAGCTAGTCGTTACAAAATGTTAGGACTAGCAAGAGTTTTAGTTATACATGATCAACCCTAGGATTTGTCAATCATGTTTACAGCACGTGGGCAGACAGTAAGTAAAAGTGCTTCGAGCTAACAGGTGCTCGTCGACTAAACGCCTCAAAAGAATAATTTTTACAATAGAGTGAGTGGAACAAAATAGAAAACCCACTCTTGGCCCGGGTTCCGTCTAGTTGTCACCATTAGGCTGGAAGCTTGGTAGATCCTCGGGAGCTGCTCCGAAATCTGGCCACACAAAACTAGCTGGGTCAACCCCAGAAAGAGCAAGTGCCACAAGGGGGGCCACAAAATAAGAACAAAAGCCAGCAATCAGCACAAGTAAATCTAATATTAAAATTAAAACTTACGAAAGCATGGCAGGGTGATATACGACGAGATAACCATGGAACTATTCCGATAGCCAGGTTACAACCCGTAAACCAAACAAGGACCAGGGTTGTAACCCTTCGTCTGAACAGAACTTGGTTTTCCACCATTTATCGGCAAGATAATAATGTAAGAAATCAAGACAGGAAGCAATCTTGTACTGGATCAAGACATGGCTAAACTGGTTATTCCTCATTCCATCAAATCACGGCCAAGCAGATCCTACGGCTTACTACTTTAACTAACTAGGGTTATCACAGGCCTAATTACTAACAAGATGCAGTGAGATTATTCTACAGCCACAAGTCCTGCAGACCATCCAGGCTACCCAGGACGAAAGATTAGGGTTGAATTCAGGTAGGTACATTGTCCAGGAGACACATGTACCCTTAGGTGACTTAGAGGGTGCAACACTCGACGGTGCGCTGGAAATGTGCCCTACTCGACGGCAGGCTACAGATCCCAAGAGCGCCCAGGTAACGGGATTGCCTGTAGCTGTGTCATCTCTTCATGACTACTGTGTTATTCTAGTTATTAACCTTAATCCATTTTAGTAGGTACTCCTGACCGTGGTACTCAGGAGTCCCATCCCAGACATGATGCAAGACAGGACAAGTGGATTTAACAAGCAAGCAAGAAGAACCACCCACGGTGTCAAGGCAAGTCAAGTTAAGTTATCAAGTCATGTCAAGTCAGGAGTGCGCCACCACGGGCCACTATCAAGTCATGTTGGTCATGTCAGGAGTGCACCACTACGGGTCACTGTCGTGTTATGTAAGTTCCTTGTCATACCATGTCATGTACAATAGTCATCCCAACATATTAAGTAAAATCAAGTTTATGACAAAAGGCGTAAGGATATAAAATGGACGTAAAATATCTAATAAAATATCAATAAAAATAGGGTTATAGAAGAGCCAAGCTTAAAGAAATAAAACCAAAACTCCAAGAGTCAGGGGGGTTAAGCAAGGGGTCAGGGGAGCAGCGTACGAAAAGGTCACGCACGCTGAGAGAGCAGCATAGGTGAAGGTCACGCACGCTACAGGAGCAGTGTTCGTGAAAGTCACACATGCTACAGGGAGCAGTTTACGTGAAAGACACGTACGCTACAGGGAGCAGCTGCATGAAAGTCACGCACGCTCAAGGAAGCAGCATATGTGATAGTCACGCACGTTACAGGGAGCAGTGTGTGAAAGTCACGCACGCTCAAGGGAGGTAGCATACATGAAAGTCACGCACGCTACAGGGAGCAGTGTGTGAAAGTCACGCACGCTCAAGGGAGCAGTGTGTGAAAGTCACGCACACTGAAGGAAGCAGCATACGTGAAAGTCACGCACGCTCAAGGGAGCAGTGTGTGAAAGTCACGCACGCTCAAGGAGACACGCTTCCAACCGGAAGCGTACTCAAGCCTGCGTACGCAGTGCTAAAGAGCGCGCGTAGCTCAGTGTGCGTAGCTAAACAGCTCTGCACACTGCTTACTATCTTCTCCAAACAGCAAGAACACCAAGGAAGAACCCAAAGCTTCACAAGTTCATAACTTGGCCATCCGAACTCCAAATTCGGATTTCCAAAGTTCCAACTTGGGTGAAACTGAAAGCTCTTCCACATGGAAACATCATAACTCAAAGGAAACCAACCAAAATGGATCAAAACATGTAAAATCCAAAAATAGCAATAACTTAGATCTACATCAACAGAGACTCCAAATCATAAAAACCCAAGAACTAATGTTGATCTCCATGTCCTAAACTAGCAAATGGACAAAGAAAAGAGGGTTCTCATGTAGTGGCAAGATGCACTTGCCTAGGGTTGGGAAAGTTGTGTTGAGGAAGGAGAAGAAGAAGAAGAAAGAAATTAATGGTGGAAGTTATGAGGAGAGAGTGGTAGGTGGGGATATAAAGAGGGGGAGTTGTGGTGGGGATGAGGGGTAGCATAGGGCTAAGGTGATCCAACTCACATAAAATCGAACCAAACCGAACCATCCCCAATAAAATCGAGCCATGAGAAAACCCAAGATACGAGAAATACCAAAATTCCACAAGCTGAGAAAAAAATAAAAATACATGCCAAAATCCAGATACGAGTATAAATACGAAATACGGAAAATACGGGAAATGAGGGTGACAACTCTACCCACCTTAAAAGAATTCTGTCCTCAAAATTTAATCAAGGAGCTAGAGATTGTCATGACAAACTACACTGAACACAGGCAAGCTACACTAAGCAGTTCAATCATACAATCATACAATGCAAGCAAGGAAAGGAAAATGTAAGGCATAAGAAAGACATTATACCTCACGAGTCAAACAGGTAGGGATATCGCGATCGGATGTCGTCCTCACGCTCCCATGTTGACTCACCCAGAGAGTGATGACCCCAAGCAACATGGACTAATTTAATAGTCTTGTTCTTGAGTATCTTTTCCCTCCGGTCCAAAATAGACACGGGCCTCTCCTCATACGAAAGGTTGGTACCAACAACCAATTCCGAATGGTCTAGGATGTGGCTCGGGTCTGGAATATACCGTCGTAATTGGGATACATGGAATACATCATGTACCTCACTTAGCGACGGCGGAAGAGCGAGACGATAGGATACATCTCCTACTCGCTCTAGAATATCGAACGGCCCTATATACCTAGGACTAAGCTTTCCCCGTACGCCAAAGCGAATGACGTCGCGGTTAGGTGAGATCCTAAGGAATACATGGTCGCCGACAGCAAATTCTAAGGGACGCCGATGAGCATCGGCCCAATGGCGCTGGCGGTCCTGGGCAACTCGGAGGTGATCTCTGACCTTCCTGACCACTTCAACCGTCTGGGAAATCAATTCGGGTCCGAGCATCTCCCTCTCCCCGACATCGTCCTATGCTAGCGGGGATCTGCACTTCCTGCCATAGAGGGCCTCGAAGGGTGCCATCTGGATACTGGCCTGATAACTGTTGTTGTATGAGAATTCCACCAAGTGCAGATGATTCTCCCATGAACCACCGAAGTCAAGGGTGCAAGATCTCAACATATCTTCAAGAGTCTGGATTGTGCGCTCTGATTGACCATCCGTCTGTGGGTGATAAGCTGAGCCGAACTGGAGACGAGTCCCCAAACTCTTCTGCAAGCTGTGCCAAAAGTGTGATGTGAATCTTGAATCCCTGTCTGAGGTGATGCTGACTGGCACACCGTGAAGCCTGACGATCTGCCTGAGGTACATCTCTGCTAGCTGTGCCGTCGACTGTCCAACTCGGAATGGGAGAAAGTGTGCCACCTTGGTAAGCCTGTCCACAATTACCCAAATAGCATCTCTGCCGGCCAAAGATCTGGGCAATCCGGTCACGAAATCCATGGTTATATGTTCCTGTTTCTATTCTGGGATCGGTAAGGGTTGAAGAAGTCCAGCGGGCCTCTGATGTTCAGCTTTAACCTGTTGGCAGACCAAACACCGAGAGACAAACCGGGCTATCTCCCTCTTCATGCCATTCCACCAGAAATGCTGACGAATATCACGGTACATCTTCGTACCACCCGGATGAAAAGAATATTGTGAACTGTGGACTTCTGCCATGACTTCCTGTCTGATATCTCCACTGGGTACACAAAGACGAGTGCCGTGCCGAAGTGTACCGTCTTCATGGATACATAACTCTGGCCTTCTTCCTGCTTCACACTCTGCTCTGAGTCGCCGGATCTTAGAATCTGCTGACTGCGCCATCCGGATCCTCTCAACTATGCTGGACTGAACCTATAGGCTGGCCATTAATGCTACGCTGGTTGGAAGAACCACTTCAATTCCCATCTTCTGAAGATCTGACAATAACTCTGGTTGCGCCGTCAGGAAATAAACTTCGGCTCTCCTGCTCAATGCATCTGCTACAACGTTGGCCTTCCCGGGATGATACTGCAAATCTACATCATAGTCCACCAGTAGCTCGAGCCATCTTCTCTGCCGCATATTAAGGTCCTTCTGGGTGAAAACATACTTCAGGCTCTTATGATCAGTAAAGATCTCCACTCTATCGCCGTACAAGTAGTGTCTCCACAACTTCAAAGCAAACACTACCGCCGCCAATTCCAAGTCGTGGGTCGGGTAATTCTTCTCATGATCACGTAGTTGACGTAACGCATAAGATATTACCTTCCCATGCTGCATCAAAATACACCCAAATCCTCTGCCTGAAGCGTCGCAATAAACTGTGAATCCTCCGGTCCTATCTGGAAGGGTGAGAATGGGAGCCGTTATCAAACCTCGCTTCAACTTCTCAAATAATTCCTGACACTCTGCTGTCCAAACAAATGGCACATCCTTGCGGGTCAACTGGGTCATCGGCGCTGAAATCCTGGCGAAATCTAAAACGAACCGCCGGTAGTAGTCGGCCAATCCAAGGAAGCTGCGAACCTCTGCCACTGAGCTGGGTACCGGCCATGACTCGATAGCCACAATCTTCTGGGGATCCACTTCCACTCCTCCTCGGGTAATGATGTGACCCAAGTATGAAATGCGATCGAGCCAGAACTCGTATTTACTGAACTTGGCGTACAACTGATGTTCCCTAATTGTCTGAAGGACGACTCTGAGATGTTGCTCATGCTCTGCTTCACTCTTGCTGTAGACCAGGATGTCATCTAGGAATACGATCACAAATTGGTCCAAGTAAGGCATGAAAATGCGATTCATGAGGTCCATGAATACGATCGGCGCATTGGTCGCTCCAAAGGGCATAACAAGGAACTCCCAATGTCCATACCTCGATCTAAATGCTGTCTTCGGGATGTCCTGCTCTCTGACTCTGATCTGGTGGTATCCTGACCGCAAGTCGATCTTCGAGAACACTGAAGCCCCTCTGAGCTGATCAAACAAGTCATCTATCCTCGGAAGAGGGTATCTGTTCTTGATTGTCACCGAATTCAAGGTACGATAATCAACACATAGCCTGGATATACCATCCTTCTTTTTCACAAGAAGCATCGGGGCTCCCCAAGGCGATCCACTTGCACAGATGAATCCCTTGGTCCTCAGTTCTTCAATCATCTTGTATAAAATCTCCAATTCTGAAGGCGCCATCCTGTAGACTCGCTCTGATATTGGTGCTGTCCCGGGAATCAAGTATATAGTGAACTCGATCTCCCGCTCTGGCGGCATCCCTGGAAGCTCCTCAGGAAAGACATCTGGAAACTCTTCAACTATCCGGGGTAACTGCACTGCTGCTACTGCCATCCGTAATGCTGGGGAAGACGGCTCCACTGCGCCTCTAAAAAATGAAAACTCTGGCTCGCCGGGGATACTAAAGACAACTCTGCCAATATGGCAGTCTATCCTAGCATACTGGTTCCTCAACCAATCCATGCCTAGGACTACATCATAGTCTGTCATAGGAAACTCTATGAATCTAGCGGGGAACTCCCTACCGCTAACTACGATCCGACACGAGGAAAACACTCGATCTACTCCCATAAGACCATTACCAGTAAGTATGTTGAGCCTCACTGATAATGACTCGGGCTCCAATCCTATCCGTGTCGCGAATCGTGCAGACATAAATGAATACGATGCACCAGAATCAAACAATACAGATGCTGGAGAGGAGTTGACAAGAATAGTACCTGCCACAACCTCACCTGGTGCAACTTCTTCTTCCATAGCCATCATCATGGCCTGACCTTGTCCTCTGGCTGCTGGTCCCCTCTGCTGGAAACCTCTCTGCCTATTTTGGGTTTGAGCTTGGGCTTGTGCATACTGCTGGGGGTGTTACTGCTGGAATGCCTGAGACTGAGGCGGCAAGGGCCTCGAAGACTGATACTGCTGCTGCTGAACTGGTGCTGGGGCCGGTCCTCTCACCGAAGAACTAGAAGGGTTGGATGCTGATGAACCACCCCTATTCGGGCAAGCCCTAACCCTATGATCTGCTGCTCCACAAGCCAGGCACAATCCCTGCGCCCTGCGACAGTCTGCCACCACATGCCCTGGCTTCCCGTAATAAGAACATCCCATCGCGGAAGTCTGCTTCTGCTTCTGCTGCTGCGGGTACGTCGGGGTCGAATGCTGAACCGACGTTACTGAGGCCGCCCGCCTCGGAGTTCCAATGGTCAATCCCCTAGCTGCCGGGGCTGGAGCTGATGGTTGGTACATCTGACTGTGGGACCGCTTCCTACTTTCGGTCCTATCCACGATCCTCTGGGAGGTGTACTCATGCCTCCTAGTTGCTCTCAAGACTGCATTAAACGTCTGGTGCTCGAACTGCTCAACCGCCAACAAGATCTCCAAATGCAGCCCCTGCTGGAACCGCTGGGCCCTATCAAACTCGGTCGCCACCAAGGTGGGGGCAAACCTACTGAGTCTAGAAAACTTCGATGTATAACTGTCGACCGTTCTGCCTCCTTGCTTCAAGTTGGTAAATCTGGTCTGCAGGTCGTACCGAGCCACAGCATCAAAGTACTTCGTCTGGAATCTCTCTCTAAACACTGCCCAAGCAATGGGTGCCACTAATCCCAAGGCTTGCGTCGCCTACCAACTGCGAGCTAGGTCCAACAACTGCAGGCGTACCACCGCCACCTTCTCATTCTCAGGTGTCCTAGCTGCTTCCAGAACCACCTCGGTATCCTGAAGCCATGCATCCGCGGCAATCGCATCCTCGCTGCCGTCGAAGAAAGGAGGGTTCAATCGCTTGAAGCTGTTCGCCGCCTGGTTCCCTGGATGACCATCTCTAGTCAAAGCATCTTGAACTGTCTGGTGCAGGGCGTCGCTTCGACGATCCTGGGAAGCTATCAAAGTTCTGATGAGGCCTACTAAGGTACCATCATCTGGCTCTGTGGGCTGGACGGGCCGAACTGGTGACTCTCCTCCAGTAGGTATCACTCTGGAGGCGACTCCGGAATGCTGGGCTTGATCTCCAGGTTGCTGCTGGTCCACGGGAGGTGCTCTACCTCGTCGATCGGTAGGACCAGGTACAGTGCCGCTGAAGAAGACGACACAGGAAACAATAAGAAAAGGACCAGGACAGATCAACGATATAAACACAGGATCAGGGCAAGAATCCAGGGATTCAGAAGATACGAACAGAGATCAAGGACGAGTACTGATTGAGACATCTATTCGGTAAACCCTCACATTTCTTGATTGACAAGACCTGCATGGGCCACCACTTAAACCATGTCACGCCCCAGAACCAGAATACTGGAGAGCGGGGGCAGACATAGCCAGCTACGTATATTGAAATGGAAACCACCACGATATACGGTCACGGCTGTCTAGATATATGAGGGTTTTCTACAAGCCAACAATCTCTCTCTAAATACTGCCCAAGCAATGGGTGCCACTAATCCCATGGCTTGTGCCGCCCACCAACTGCGAGCAAAGTCCAGCAACTGCAGGTGCACCACCGCCACCTTCTCATTCTCAGGTGTCCTAGCTGCTTCTAGAATCACCTCGGTATCCTGAAGCCATGCATCCGCGGCAATCGCATCCTTGGTACCATCGAAGAAAGGAGGGTTCAACCGCTTGAAGCTGTTTGTCGCCTGGTTCCCTGGATGTCCGCCTCGGGTCAAAGCATCTTGAACTGTCTGGTGCAGGGCGTCGCTTCGACTATCCTGGGAAGCTATCAAGGTTCTGATGAGGCCAACTAAGGTACCATCACCTGGCTCTGCGGGCTGGACGAGCCGAACTGGTGACTCTCCTCCAGTAGGTATCACTCTGGAGACGACTCCGGAATGCTGGGCTTGATCTCCTGGTTGCTGCTGGCCCACGGGAGGTGCTCCTCCTTGTCGATCGGTAGGACCAGGTACAGTACCGCTGAAAAAAATGACACAGGGAACAATAAGGAAAGGACAAGGACAGATCAATGATATAAGCACAGGATTCAGGACAAGAATTCAGGGATTCAAAGGGTACGAACAGAGATCAAGGATGAGTACTGATTGAGGCATCTATCTGGTAAACCCCCACATATCTTGATTTACAAGACCTGCATGGGCCACCACTTAAACCGTGTCACGCCTCAGAACCAGAATACTGGAGAGCGGGGGCAGACATAGCCGGCTACGTATATTGAAATGGAGACCACCTCGATATACGGTCACGGCTGTCTAGAAATATGAGGGTTTACTATAAGCCAACGGTCTCTTATGGTCAAGCCTATTGTCTCAATCTCAAGCAAGTAATATAATTACAAGATGTTTGACCACCAAATATACAATAAAAGGCGTCCTAAATATTACATATTCAGCTGATCATGAAGCTAGTCGTACAAAATGCAGGGACTAGCAAGAGTTAAGTCATACATGATCAACCCTAGGATTTGTTAATCATGTTTACAGCCCATAGGCAGACAGTAAGTAAAGTGCATCGAGCTAACAGGTGCTCGTCGGCTAAACACCTCAAAAGAATAACTTTACAATAGAGTGAGCAAAACAAAATAGAAAACCCACTCGTAGCCCGGGTTCCTTCTAGTCACCACCATTGGGCTGGAAGCTTAGTAGATCCTCGGGAGCTGCTCCGAAATCAGGCCACACAAAACCAGCTGGATCAACCCCAGAAAGAGCAAGTGCCACAAGGGGGCCACGAAATAAGAACAAAAGCCAGCAATCAGCACAAGAAAATATAATATTAAAACTAAAATTTACGAAAACATGTCAGGATGATATACGACGAGATAACCATAGAACTATTCCGATAGCCAGGTTACAACCCGTAAACCAAACAAGGACCGGGGTTGTAACCCTTCATCTGAACTGAACTTGGTTTCTCACCATTTATCGGCAAGATAATAATGCAAGAAATCAAACAGGGAGCAATCTTGTATTGGATCAAGACATGACTAGACTGGTTATACCTCATTCAATCAATCACGGCCAAGCAGATACTACTGCTTGCTACTTTAACTAACTAGGGTTATCACGGGCCTAATTACTAACAAGATGCAGTGAGATTGTTCCACAGCCATAAGCCCTGCAGTCCATCCAGGTTACCCAGGTCGAAAATTAGGGGTTGAATTCAGGTGGGTACATCGCCCGGGGGACAATGTACCCTTAGGTGACTTAGAGGGTGCAACACGCGACGGTGTGCTGGAAATGTGCCCTACTCGACGGCAGGCTACAGATCCCAATAGCGCCCAGGTAACAGGATTGCATGTAGCTGTGTCATCTCTTCATGACTACTGTGTTATTCTAGTTATGCTAGTTCCTTGTCATACCATGCCATGTACAATAGTCATTCCAAACATGTTAAGTAAAATCAAGTTCATGACAAAAAGGCAAAGAAGGGAGCAGTGTGCGTGAAAAGTCACGCACGCTCAAGGGAGTAGTGTGCGTGAAAAGTCACGCACGCTAAAGGGAGCAGCGTAAGTGAAAAGTCACGCACGCTACAGAGAGCAGCGTAGGTGAAAAGTCACGCACGCTGAGAGAGCAGCGTAGGTAAAAAGTCACGCACGCTGAGAGAGCAGCGTAGGTGAAAAGTCACGCATGCTACAGAGAGCAGCGTAGGTGAAAAGTCACGCACGCTGAGAGAGCAGCGTAGGTGAAAAGTCACGCACGCTGAGAGAGCAGCGTAGGTGAAAAGTCACGCACGCTACAGAGAGCAGCGTAGGTAAAAAGTTACGCACGCTGAGAGAGCAGCGTAGGTGAAAAGTCACGCATGCTACAGAGGGCAGCGTAGGTGAAAAGTCACGCACGCTGAGAGAGCAGCGTAGGTGAAAAGTTACGCACGCTGAGAGAGCAGCGTAGGTGAAAAGTCACGCACGCTGAGAGAGCAGCGTAGGTGAAAAGTCACGCACGCTACAGAGAGCAGCGTAGGTGAAAAGTCACGCACGCTGAGAGAGCAGCGTAGGTAAAAAATCATGCACGCTGAAGGAGACACACTTCCAACAGGAAGCGTACCCAAGTCTGCGTACGCACGCTAAAGAGTGCACGCAGCTCAGTGTGCGTAAGCTAAACAGCTCTGCACACTGCTCACTGTCTTCTCCAAACAGCAAGAACACCATGGATGAACCCAAGACAACACAGCACCATAACTTGGCCATCCGAACTCCAAATCCAGATTTCCAAAGTTCCAATTTGGATGGAATTGAATGCTCTTCCATATGGAAACATCAAAACCCAAGAAAATCCAACCAACGAGATCAAACCATGCAAAATCCAAAAATAGAAATAACTTAGATCTAGAGCAAAGGAGACTTCAAATCACAAAATACCAAGACCTAATGTTGATCACCATGTCCTAATCTAGCAAATGAACCAAGAAAATAGGGCTCTCATAAAGTGGCAAAGTGCACTTGTCTAGGGTTAGGAGAGTTGTGGAGGAAGGAGAAGAAGAAGAAGAAGGAAATTAATGGTAGAAGTTATGAGGAGAGAGAGAGGTTGGTGGGGGTTATAAAGAGGGTGAGTTTTGGTGGGTTGAGGGTGTAGCATAGGCTTAAGGTGATCCAATACTCATAAACCAAACCAAACCAAACCAACCCAATAAAACCAAGCCATGCCAAAAACCCAAAATATGAGAAATACCAAAATTCCCCAAGTTGAGAAAAAAATAAGATACATGCCAAAAATCCAGATACGAGTATAAATACGAAATACAAGAAATACGAGAAATGAGGGTGACATGTTCGGAGGAGTGCTACCCCCAGTTCCCACGACCCCCAGCGATGTGGGTGATGAATTTCCCATTGCGGCAAATTTCGTCTTTGAACGGGTGTGTTGGAATACTCCGGTGGAGGACAACCATTTAGACGACAGTTTCTTAGCTGTAGTGGTTGATATCTTGGGGCTGGAGATGCTTGTCTTCTTCCCTCTCCCCTCGGTGGGGACATTCTAAGTGGAAATGTAGGAGACAACAGGAGGTACCTCGTCCTCTGAGCTCGGATACTGTAGTCTTTGGGAGACTGACGGCCGGTCTTCCGTCACTGCCGCGTTGTTGCAACAGCAGTTGACGATAATTTGGGTACAGTAACGTCCAAGCGAGGACTCTTTGTACACCGAAGCCCCTTCTCTTTCCTTGCGCTTGTGGAGGATCGTCTCACGCAGGTCAGAGGAACCACTTTGTCCTTTTGCCGCCGGGGGCTGGACTCGAGCGGTTCTATACAACTTTCCATCAGAGGCCCATGTGATAGTCAACGGGATGCCCCGATAGTCAGAGATTGGGGCAGCTGACTGGGCTTGATGAGCCCGTGCTGCCCTAGACTTCTTCTTTTTAGAACTTGCGAGTGCATAATAGGAAGAGTCTAAGTTGAATACCACAGAGTTTGGCTTATCATCCAGAGAACCATCAGGGTTAGGACCGCATGATAGACGGTCGAAGACTGATCGAGAGGAGCGTAGAACGAATGCTGTGCGGCTAGGTTTAGAAACCGTACAGGCTGTCTGCATGCGGTTGTCTTCTGCTGTCGGATGAGTTGTTCTTGTGCGACTGGGAGTCACGACCGTGTAGGCTGGCCGCATACGGTTGGCAACTATGGCCGCATGGGTTTTCTGCAAGCGATTGACTTCAGTGACCGCATGAGTCTCATCCATGCGGTCGACAACTGTAGCCGTATAAACTATACGGCCGACAGATGTGGCCGCATGAGTTTTCTTCATGCGGCTGGCGGATACAGCCGCATGAGCTTTCTTCCTGCGGGTAATACCCTTATACGGCTCGGATCGCATAGAGTTTCTTTCTGCCCCTACAAGTCCAGCATCATAGTATTTTTTTCTGCCGGACTTGGGGACAGTAGAGTTGTCTACGGTCTGAAGTGGGGCCGGAGGAGAGTCCTTCTCGTCGTCTTGAACAATAGAGGGTATCCCATCGAGGGCTTGGAAAGGAGCAAATGATTTTGGCCTCCACTCTTTGCGAGCCTTCGTCGTGTGGGTGCACTTCTGGACCGGGCCAGCGCTTCCTTCGGAGAGCATCTCTTCAAACGCCGGTTGGTCGAAGCGGACGACCATCTTTTGTTGCGTGGAGCCAAGTTTGGCTGCATCCGACTGCGTCACCAACTCCTCAACCGTAGAGAAGTTTGTCCCCAGCAGAGTCGCCATCATGTTTGCCATGAAATATAAAAGAACAGAACAGTTTTATGGGAGGACTGGACTTTTACTTCACGTTACAAACTCGTTTGTACAAAGAAAGCCTAGGGACGAAAACCTAGGTACAGCAGTCTAAGTACAATTGTTTATTTTAGATTCTGGGAGGTGACGATAGAGGCTCGGGAAGGCGACGGCAGCCCTGTCTTACTCCTTGGACGATCGGTATGCAGCCTTGATTCCTGTGACGAGATGGTTGGCGTTGATGAAGAAATGCTCTTCTTGCTCTCCTTGTATTGCCCTTCTGACTTCTCTCTTTCTGGATTGATCTCTCAGTATTTTTTTTCTGATTATCGGAGGAGCCTCTGTGTATATCTTTTTTTCGCAAGGGAATGGCACCTTGCTTATTTATAGGAGTGGGGGCATCATTAGGGTTTGGATGATTGCCCATTGTCAAAGTGGCGGCGGCCTGATGTTTAATCAATCTGGACCATTAGTCTTAAGTGTGAAGGATCTGGGCCATAAATGTGGATAGTATTGAATCCTATGAGTGATTAATGCTGATTACTTTAAATCTTCATGATTGGTTGTGTCAAGCTTGGATCTCTCACCACGTGTCCCATTGGCTTGATCATGAATGATATGATCTGATCTCATTAATTATGAGGATAACGTTAAATATGGTTATTGGGATCTGGTAAATCTCTGATTGATTTAATACCATGCATCCCATAATCACCCTGCTACCAGCTGTCAAGTCATGGAGGCAATTAAATCTCTGCCACGTGTCTTAATGGTGGACCCTGCCAGAGCTGCATGATATCCATGAACCGCATGAGACAGCGTCTCAGTGAGCCGCATAGGTATAGTACTTGCGAGCTGCATGGGATGGTTTCTTGGTGAGCCGCAGGAAGATGATTCCTGCCAGCCGCATGAAGCTGTTCTTCAATTGAGCCGCATGGGAGTAGCCACATGGCAATCTTGGATCGTGTCAGAGATTTTCTTCTATTTTCGAAGAGTCTGTCATTACGACAGGACCATCATGGCACTTTATGCCAAAGCCGTCAGCTGTCAAATCATGGCAGAGCATTAAATAAGGCCATTACTTGATGGCCAGCTGTGTGAAAGGATCCCACGGGGACACGTGGTGTTGATCGAGCCACATATCTCTGTTGGTCGTTTGTGAGCCGCATGTACTTCTGAGCCGCATGAGGCTGGGAGACTCTTTGAACCGCATGGGACTGTCCCTATGTAAGTCGCATGGATTCTCCTGTCCTGAGCCGCATGAGACTGAGAGTCTCTCTGAACTGCATGGGACTGCCCCTGTATGAGCCACATGGAGTTCTCCTGTTCCGAGCCGCATAGACTATCATTCTGATATTTTCTATGCTTCTACAATCCCGGCCACCATTGTTGGACATGTAGCCTGCCGACGAGTAGGGCACATGTCTAAATTCACTAATATATGGAAAAGAATGAAGCATTGCTTAATGAATTCAAGTCGCCTGGATAACCTGGATTAGCTGCAGGGCTTGTGGCTGGAGGAACATCTCACTGCACCTTGCTAGTAACTAGGCTTGTGATAACCCTAGTTAGTTAATGTAGAAAGCCGTAGTTATTGATTGGCCGTGAACGTCTGGATGGAGTCCGATTTGGTTTTGTATGGTGTAGATTCAGTGTACGAATGTTTCAAGTATGATCGCATGATTTTCTCCTTTAACAATGAAGATCAGGGGCTAAGTTCTGTTCAGACGAAGGGTTACAACCCCGGTCCTTGTTTGGTTTAAGGGTTGTAACCTGGCTTCCGGAGCAGTTCTGTATCCTCTCTTCGTTTATTGTCTTATTGCACCCTACGTCATGTTCGTCATGTTTTACTTTACCACCGAGAATTAGAGACGAAGTTCTATTCATGTGAAGGGCTACAACCCCGGTCCTTGTTTGGGTTAAGGGTTGTGACCTGGCTACCTGAATGGTTTCCTCGTACTCAATTTGATTGCTATTGTTTATTTTATTATCAGGGTCTTCTAATATTACTTTAATATTTTATGTTCTGATATGCTGGTTTTAGTTCTTAAGTGAAGCCTCCTTGTGGCACTTGCTCCTTCGATCTGACCCAGCTGGTTTTGTATGGCCAGATTTCGGAGCAGCTCCAGAGGATCTACCGACCTTCCAGTCCGATGGTGACCACCAGACGTAATCCGGGCAACGAGTGGGTTTATTTTCGGCTCTCCCACTCTATTGTAGAAAAATTATTATTTTGAAGCGTTTAGCCGACGAGCACCTGTTAGCTCGTATTGTATACCTTATTTACTGCCTGCCTATGGGCTGTAACATGATTGACAGATCCTAGGGTTGATCATGTATGACTAAACTCTTGCTAGTCCTCACATTTTGTAACGACTAGCTTCATGATCAGCTGAATATATAATGTTTAGGATGCCTTACTATTGTGTATTTGGTGAACTTACATCTTGTGACATTGCTTACTTGCTTGAGATTGAGACATTAGGCTTGTTATTGACCATAAAAGACTGATGGCTTGTAGTTAAACCCTCATGTATCTAGACAGCCGTGATCGTATAGCGAGGTGGGTTGCACTTCAATATACGTAGCTGGCTATGTCTGCCCCTACTCTCCAGTATTCTGGTTTTGGACGTTACACTTACAAGATGGAATAATTCATGGCGATGTTCCGATACATTATGTCCTGTATATGGTGCTTCAGCTCTTTACAACGCTCCAAGGTTCTAGAGTTAGCTCCACGCCTTAGCACGTTCTAGGAAAGCTCCGCACCCAACGACGTCTCCTGCATCCTGCAAGCAAACTGTAGGGTTATCAGTACATTATTATGCACTGGTGGGGAGGCTAGCTCGCCCACAATGCTATCATTACCAAACACGTTCTATTTACTTTTGTGCACTGTCTATTATTCATTGTCTTTCTAATCTTTCCTTAGGGTCAGTTTCATGGCATATCGTTGAAGCCTATCTCGTGTTATCACTTTCGAGTGTCGTATGGAAATGCATGCATGACTTACCCATACTTACCGTCCGGTTTCCCTGTCCAAACTAAACCAAGTTAGTCAACAATTTATATGTAACAATTTAACGTAGTTCTCGTAAACATTCAGTGTCAATGGCGTGTCCCTGCCTCAGGTTCTAGCGCGTCATAGGCGCATTTTCTAACTCATTTGTATGAAGTACTCTCGATCATTTGGTGTGTTATATTCAAGCCAGTTCAGAAGGCGCTTTTTTCAGTTAACTTAGACTATTTTATTTCAATGCAAAGACTTGCACGAGGATTTCCACGAGCAAGCCCACTTAATCTATATGCACCGATCGCTGGCATCACAAGCCATTTTAGACATGTTTCCCGTTGGCATTCTCACCTATCATAGAATGATGGCTTGTACACCTTGATAGTCTTTTGAAATACCCGACCTTACGTCTACTTGGAATGTCCGAGCCCACACCCAAGCATCCCGTAAGACATGATTCCGCCTAGGCAACGATATTGTCGTTTGTTGTACTTAGAATCCCTTATTGCTCCTCTCCCCCCCGTATACGAGTGGGTTGTCCGCGACCATTTTGTATTGTCTTGCCATTTTAACTTAACAGCTTGTCCTTGAGCCGTAGGCTGTCTGTGAGCCATAATGCGTTATCGACCATGTTGGCGGCGACGTCCGTACAGTGCGGGTAGCGAGCCCCGATGCACGTCTCCGTCATACCTGTCGCTAACCATTCCTTTCTTTCTTATCTTTTATTCATTCTTTCTTTCACTTGTTCGTTCGTTCATTGATTCATTCACGTATTCATTCATTCATTCGTTGATTCATTCATTCACTTATTCGTTCATTCGTTCATTTATACATTATGCAATTTCCTGTGCAGGAGTCGCCTTGGCGACCCATCGGTCCCGAAGTCTTTCACTGTTGCCATACTCTACTCAGAACGACTATATCGATAGTCTTCCCGTTTCATTATGGTAAACCATTCATTGCTTTATTGTTGAATGCATAAGGAATTTGAAATATAAGCATGTGCCTTAGCATGAGCGTGGAGTGCGGTACGAGAGTTCTCACATTTTCCAAGTTCTTTTCCATATTCTATACAAGCATACAAGATAGGATTATTCCTTTAGCTAGGTGCGTTGAGTCATTTATTAGCATGCGCGGTGTTATCGCCTAGCGATTCTAGCCATAGTGTCCGTATTGTTATGTGTCTAGGCTAAGCAAAGACGGGTTCATCGGAGCCACCTACCTTAGCGATGTTCGCATTGGCCGAGCAATACTCTGAGCGCGCCTTTGAAAGTCTAAGTATGGATTCATCTTCGAATGGGCCAATATAAGTCTTGCATCGATTATTCATTGGGTCGATGCCAACTCTTCGAATCGACGGACCATTTGAGTCGTTGCACTTGCCGTTTGAATCGACGTTCCGCTAGGGCGGAGCGGGTCATTACAGAAACCACACTGGCAAACGCTCATCCTGGGAGAGAAAGGGAGGTGATCTCAGACCATTCTAATCTGTCTACGACGGTTACGCTGGTAGTCGGGATGCTTATGGTGACAGAGAACAACGAGCCGATTCAGAGCAGCGGTATTCTTGGCAAACATCCCAACTCGGAGATTCAGAAAAGACAGACAAGAACAGAGGTAGGACAAATGGTTCTTTATAAAGGTCGGCAGGGGATGCATACCAGAAGTCAGTCAAGGGAGACAGGACCGGAACCTGAGCATAATAACGGATACGTTGGAGCGACTAAAAATTACTCCAGAAAAAAGAAAGTGACAAAAGCAGGCAAGGAGTGTTAGACGTCTGCCAGAGTGGCCAGCAATAACAACTTCAATCCAATGAGTCAGGAGAATCCTAACTGGCGCACAATGCTAGAGGAGAGTACCAAGTACCAAGATCTTGATGATGGAGAGGGGCATGGTTTGCAGACGGAACTCACTAGTGACCTGGTAGTGAGTTTGAGCAACTACCAGGGTCAACCCAACTGTCTTTAATGACAGTTCTAACCTAGAACGTTAGAGGAGCCAAATCTTTGGTTCGCTGGCGAGAGATTAGAGAGGCTACCAAAAGTACCCAATGCTCTATCATTGCACTGCTGGAAACAAAGATCAGAGTGGAGAGTAAGTTGTAAAGAAGGTCTTCCACAGGCTGGACTCAAGCGCACAATCTGCATCATTGCGGCATGGCGCGTATATAGCTTAGATGGGATGACATGACCTGGTCTGGGAACATTATACATAACATAGAGCAAATGATAGTAGGAGTGTTCATAAACAAAGGTGGATTCCAATTCTTATTTGGAGCTATCTATGGACATAACGACAGATGCAAGCGAGAGGTGTTGTGGCAGAAAATCATCCATCTCAGTATGGTTGCGGAAACACAACTACAAATTCCTATTTTATTGAGCAGAGATTTCAACACGATGATGTACAACCACGAGAAGGTCGGGGGCCGCCGCGTCCCTGACACTATCCTAGCGGACTTTCAATCTTGTATCTTCCAAGCTGGCCTCCAATGTTTACAGCGAACTTGTCATCTCTGGATATAGAATAACAAATCCATAAATAGTCGCATTGCATGTCAGTTAGATCGAGAGCTTGGCAATAGGCGATGGTTTGATATATTCCCTTCGGCGGTAGCGGAAGGTCCCGTGCCATCCACTAGTGATCACTCTCCAATCCTCATTAAACTCATCTTTTCTTCGAAATCTAGTACGAAACCCTTCCGCTTCAACAACGCATGGCTGTTGTTGCCGGGGTATGAGGAGGCAGTCAATGTCGGTCTCAGCAAGGAGGTGTCAGGCAACGCACAATATAGTTTGGTGATGAGGCTTAAAGCTACCAAACTAGAGCTAAAGACGTAGAACAAGGAGCGGCCCAAGACAGACCTGGCCGCTCGCGAGGCCGACCTCAAGGTTGTGCAAGTTCTTCTCAACGACAGGCCCCAAGACCCAGTGCTAACTGCCCAGGAAATCTTCCTCATGGAGGAGGTCCACAAGCTTGCCGTCCAAGAGGAAGTCCAACTTGCTCAAAGGTCCAAGTGTGATTGGCTTAAAGAAGGAGATAAATACTCTAAGTTCTTCGACATCATCAAAATAAGGCAACATAGGAACACCATATCGAAGACCATCGATACGGATGGGCGGGTTGTGTCCTCTCCTGAATACATCCAAAGAGCAGCAGTAGAATATTTTATCCAACTCTAAAATCAGACGGATTACCCACTGAATTTCCAGAGTTGGTATGCAAACGCCTTGTGTCTCACGAAGGGAACCAACGGCTTCTTGCTCCAGTTACATTGGAAGAGTTAGACATGAGAGTGAAAAAGGCGGACCCCAACAAAGCGCCAGGGCCGGACGGATTCAATAGTAAGTTTTTTAATACCTATTAGGATCAATTAAAATACTCGATATTGTTTATTGTCTAGGAATTCTTCCATAAAGGCCCGCTACTTAAAGAGCTCAATCATACCTTCCTCACGCTTATCCCAAATAAAGAGGAGGCAATTGGCTTGGCCGACTTCCGACCAATTGCGTGATACAACTACTTATATAAGCTGATCACATCGGTGATGTGCCACCGGATGGAGACTATCATGCAAGAGCCCATATCACCAAATCAGACGGCTTTCGTCAAGGGCAGGTCGATAGCAGAAAATAGTTTATTGGCCGACAAAATGGTTCACAATTTCAAGAAAGCAGGAGGAAAAAGAGCGTGTATGAAGCTGGATCTCCGGAAAGCATATAATACGGTTAATCGGGCATTCGTATGTCAAATAATGCTTGCAATGGGCTTCGACCCCCAATGGCTTAGGATTGTCCGAGAATGCATTTCTACGCCCACGTTCTCGATCCTGATAAATGGTCAGCCACATGGCTTTATCCATAGTAACCGAGGACTTCACCAAGGGGATCCACTCTCGCCATATTTGTTCAGTCTGGTTATGGAGTATCTCACATGCATGATGGATGTCGCGGTCTACAACAAGAGCATCGTCCTACTGCATAAAGAGGTGACACCTGTTTCACTTAACAAAATGCCTTGGAGGAATTGGCTTTTGAAAATAAAACGAGAAAGAGTACAAGAAGTACAACTTTTTGATTCTGGGAAAGTATTGCTATGGAAGTCTGATCTGTAAATGATCACTTTGTTCCTTGGACCATATGATGATGATGAAGATCGCTGCTTGAAGTAGAACAACTTGGAAGAACTAATGCAACAGAAAGGTATCGACGCACTTGGGCACAGATGGCGAGGCCGAATGCTTTCCTGCTTTGCTTCACTCTGTTCTGGAAGAAAAGTTGAAGAAGAATGCTCTAGAGGATCAAAATCTCGAAGCTCTGATCTCTGTATTCTCTCCTGTCTCTCTCCATGTGTCTTGTATGAGAAAAATGAGTCTTTTTATAGACTGGGGCTTCCGTGCGTAAAGGAGCATCAAGATATGTCTTTACGCTCGATAACCGCCATCCACGATCAGAATCATCCTCTGTATGTGCTGACACGTGTCCCATCATTTCAGTAAGAATAGGATATACGTACACACGTTCTTCGAAATATGTGGCATGAAAACCACGTAGGCACACCACGTTCCGAACTGGCCAAAACAAAATAGGGCGTAAAAAGATGAGCGTAAACTAGCTCTGTCATAGGTTTCCAGCGTAAAGCGGTTGTATAACCTTGAGCGTAAAATGGCTCAAATAGACTTCACGCACACATTGTTTTTTAATGAGCATAAGGACTCATGTAAAACTCCGTGCGTAAAAAAAACCCTTTAGTGAGCGTAAAGTAGCTCGATCTCCATAAACGACAACAATGGCCTTTGTATAAGACAAATTTCATTAAATTCTGTGGTAAATGCCATCATTGATATCTTCATGTCAAAAATCTGTATTAAATGCAAGATTTGATAGCTTTTGTCCGGTGTGAAAAGAGGCTGCTCTGACCTTGGCGTAAAATCACCAATATAGACCCCAGCGTAAAGCAATCAGTCTGCTTAGACGTAAAGTGTCTAGCCTTGTCTTGAGCGTAAAGAGATTACCCGCTGTATTAGGCGTAAAGCAGACCACTTATGAGTGAGATGACTCTTTCTTGGAAGCACTTTTTACGCTCCTACAAGACCCCCTTCAAAGTTTTCAAATATCTCCAAAAATTTGAAACACTTTGAACAGAAGCGTAAAAGTTGAGATTTGATGAGCGCAATATTCGGGATATGCAACCGTCATCCGCGTAAGAGCGGGGGTATCCAACAGTCAGCGTAAAGTTCAAGAAGAAGAATAATGTCGGTCAACACTTAACCGTCACAATAAATTTTCCTCTTTGTAACTTTCAAATGTATCTTCATCTTCCCGAGTGAGCGGTTTCCAATGAAGAATGTGAAGAGTTATTTTACTTTGTATAAATAAGGACAAATTCCTTACTCTTGACATTCATCCTGATAGTTGATATGGTGCCAAAGAAAGAACCAACTGTAGAGGGGGCTTCTATCACTAGGCGTAACCTTGAGATAGAGAATGAGCGAGCACAAAACCTTCTAAAAAGCTTTGGGCTGACCCCAGCAGTCTTCAGTCGTATCGATGGTGGTCCTTCGAGTGCATACGAGGGACCGGGTGATGCAGAAGCGTTCCTTCGTCTGATGCGTCGCTCTGGGATTCGCAATATGCGTGAGTTGGGTGCATCCCTTCGCCAACCCAAAGAATAATAATATTTTATGTATTACGACTTTTATCTGTAGGGATCCGCTCCCATCCTTTATAAATAAAATCTCTGAAGTTTTTATCTCATCTATGTGCTTCTGTTGACTGCTTCTGTGATTTGTTAATTCCCGAGAAACAAACCAACACGTGGCACTGTCTTGTGGTTACGGGGGCTTTAAAATAGGATCTCCTCCCAAAAATGGACTTATCCCAACAGAGTCTTCAATCTCTATAAATAGTCGAGAATATTTCATATACTCTCGTACTCATTTTTCTGAAGATAGCTTTCTGTGGTATTTGTCCTTCACGAAATGATGATAGCGGAGCTTTCCAACGGCGTTCCTTTGTATGCCCAGTCTTCAGACGCAGATTCAACCGCTATTAGAGCCAAACCCTTCGACTTGAGTGGTAAGTTCGACCGTAAGCAAATATCTGTCTTCGAATTTTTTGTATTTGAAGAACATTTATTTTACGAGCGTAGGGCCTTGCTGAAGCAAACGGCGTAAAATCCTTTATAAAGCACTGACGTAGAAAAAGCTTTGCAGAGCACTGGCGTAAAAAGCTTTGTAGAGCACTGGCGTAAAAGCCTCGTGAAATGCTGGCGTAAAAAGCCTTGTAGAGCACTGGCGTAAAAGCCTTTGCTATTTGTCTTCAATTAGCGTTCAATTACGCATTTGATGACGCTTCTTCTTCTTTGTTTTCTGCAGAAGCTTGGCCAAAGAGCTTTTTCAGAACTGGCATTGGTGACTTCGACGCTGTGGAGAGCGTTCTTCTGACATCAACATCAGGGAGCTCATGCACTTTTGACGCGCAAATCAAACAACTCAGAACTCTTCGTGAGATAGAAGGGTCTTCCTCCGTTGGTAGGAAGAGCCTTTATACACGGAGAGTTGGACGGTGGAGTCAACTCTACCCCGAGGGATCGGGTAGTAGAGTTCCTTTCACGGCAGAACTAGGAATCGTATCCCAATGCTGGATACGTTCCTATCTCCTTTGAGGGGCCGCTCCTAATCCACCAGTTGTATTGGCAGCACTACGCCTTCGGGCTGCCGTACTCTGGGGTTCTCCTCTCGTCTAAGAGATAAGACCAGAGTTTGTTTCCTGCTGATCTGGTCGTGACTGGGACTCAGACAGTCAGGAACTGCAACCAACAACGAACCCGCCAAAGAAGATCAAAGAGGAAATAGATCTCTATTAGGTTATTGTTGTGGTGTAGAGAATGAAAATCCAAGATATAATAGATTTCCATTGTAAAGAAAAGTCTAAGAAATGTAATAGACTTTTATGATGATATGAGAGTGGAAATGATAATTCTTCTATGCTCAATGATTTGTATCTATCTGGATGTAATGTGGACATGATAGATAATGAAATCTTCTTTTCTGATTTAGAGTACACAATTCTATCAGAGGTAATATGGACGTGATAGTATGTGGGAACTCAAGAGAAAAATAGATTGATTTCTATGCAGAGGTCAAAATGGAAAATGATAGATAAGAAAAGTAGGTAAATTCAGTATTTATCCAGAGGTTATGAAAACATGATAAATAATGAATCCCACTCTTTCTTCTTTTTTTTAATTGGTAGAAGATTTAAAATCCCTCTCTCATGAGATAAGAAGTCAGCTTAACCAAACCTTGGTAGCTGGGGAATAAGAAGATAGATGGCATGAGCATATATGACGGACGAATTAACGTATTTCTCGGGAACAGGAAGGACGATTCAGTTCCATCATTAAATGGATGAACATAGAAATATGAACGAACGGGTCTTTTCGGAAATGAAAAGTCGTTTTCAATTTCAAAGATCGGTTCATTGGTAATTCCCTTTCTATAAATAGGCGAGAACCCTCTGTAATCTTTTCATTCTCATTTCCGCTCCTCAATTGAGAATGTCTTCTGAGGATATGCAGCAAGAGAATGAAGTTGCCATAAAGGCTGAGGACGTCGTCGAGACGCTCCCTGTTGAGCCAATAGTGACGGGTCCGACCGAAGTAGGCAACGCTTCTTCTACGCCCGAGCCTCCCCAAGACATTCTTGCTTTCCTAGTAGAGCCAGGGAAAACTCCTGAAGAAGAGGCATTGAGGATGGCCGTCTGCAAAATTTTTACGAGTTCAGGAAACGATGCCTTCTATGCATTGGCTGACTATGTATTCAATAAGGAAGGGAGTGGCCCTCGTCCTTAATCTTTTATTTTGAACAAAAATAATAAAAGAAGCTTTATTTTTGTCCTGTCCTCCTCTCTTTTTTTATGCATAGTATTTCTTAAGAAATTTGCCATTGATCGGCAGCATGAGTAGATCTCCGTTGGGTTTTGACAACCGATAAGCACCGTTAGAGAACACGAACTCAATCACATACGGGCCTTCCCATTTCGCTTGGAATTTCCCTTTGCTCTTGTGAGTCATTACCATTGGTCTTCGAACAGTCAACACGAGCTCACCAATTTTGAATACCCTCTCCTTGACTTTACGATTGAAAGTTCGAGATATACGGGCTTGATATAGCTCAATATGCTGTTGTGCTTGAAGATGCCTCTCATCCAATCCCTCAAGTTCTTGGAGGCGTAAACGATCATTATTCTCTGTAGTTAGCTCATTAGCAATAGCAATTCGAAGAGAAGGGATCTGGATTTCCAATGGAAGGACAGCTTCACATCCATAAACCAGTGAAAAATGGTGTAAAACCTAGTAGGAGTCCGGACTGTTGTTCGGTATGCCCATAAACATTCTCCAAGCTTCTCATTCCAATCTCTTTTATTAGAAGAGACAAACTTTTTGAGAAGTTTGATGATCGTTTTGTTGAAGGCTTCTGCCAAACCATTAGCAGCCGGGTTGTAAGCTGTGGAAGCCAGATTTTGAATTCGGTTCTTGTCACAGAACCGATAAAATGCCTGACTGGCAAATTGTGGTCCATTGTCATGGATTATTCGTCGAGGAATCCCGAAACGATAAATGACATGATGTTTAATGAAGCTGACCACATTAGACGTTTTTACTTCAACAAGGGGAACTGCTTCTGCCCACTTTGAAAAGTAATCGGTTATAGCTAGTATAAATCGATGTCCTTTGACAGAAGGAGGGTTTATCGGACCAATGATATCCATACCCCAAGCTTCAAAAGGCCAGGAGGCTGCTGTAGGATGTAGAAATTCAGAAGGTTGATGAATAAAGTCTGCGTGAATCTGGCATGCTTTGCATCTTCTGGCATAGTCTACAGCATCTGCTATCATAGAGGGCCAATAATACCCCATTCTTCGAATGCGATCTTGTAACTTTGGACCCGATTGATGAGCACCACAGACACCATCATGAGCCTCACGTAGTGTTTGTTTAGCTTCGCTTTCTGAGAGACAACGCAGCAGGAGTCCGTCATATGAACGACGATATAGCATATGTAAAGATGAATCATAATAGAATCGAAACGATCGTCTCTTAATTGACGCAGCTTCTTTAGGATCTTCAGGCAGAATTCCATGGACTGCATAATCAATGAATGGAGTTCTCCAATCTTTCTGCTGGGAACTTGCCTCTGTAACATAACTTTGTTCGATATGTAGATTACTCTTCACACAGAACAAGTCTCGGTCTAGCAAAGTAATCGTATTTTGCCTTCGGATTGGGACAGCCAAGTCTGCAGCTAAGCTGGCAAGAGCATCAGCTTCCACATTCTGAGAATGTGGCACAAATTCAATGAAGAATCCTTTGAATGAAAGGACCAACTCGACTACCACCTGATGATAGGGGATGAGATCAGGATTTCTGACTTCATAGGTCCCTCTAACTTGATTGACGATCAATTGAGAATCCCCATAAGCTTCTAGGAATTCAATATCCAATTGTTTTGCTACTTGGAGACCAATCAACAGGGCATTATATTCTGCTACATTGTTAGAGCATGGCTCATTAAGAGAATAGGCGCGGTATATGACCATTTTGTCAGGGGAAACCAAGACGATTCCTACCCCAGAGACAATATTGCCTTTAGGTCCGACTCGTGATGCTCCATCAAAATATAATTGCCATATGTCGTTCTTCAAAGTCATGTTGCAATCCACTACTTCGTCTGGAATGTCTTCATATAACTTTGAAGTTTCAGGTACAGGATGAGCAGCTAAGAAATCAGCTAACGCTTGGCCCTTTACTGATTTTTGAGGCACATAGACCATGTCATAAGGAGTGAGCAACATCGCCCAGGTAGCTAACCTGGAATTAAGAATGCTCGGTTTTCTCATCAATACCCGAATGGGATTTATTCTGGAGATGACATGAATGGTCTGTCCAGTGACATAATGCCTTGTCTTTTGAACGGCAAAAACTAAAGCTAGACATTCCTTCTCCACAGGAGTATATCTGTGTTCAGCTCCTACCATCATTCTGCTCAGATAATATATTGCTTGTTCATGACCCATATCACTTTTTTGCGCCAGAAGAGCACCAAGTGAATGATCCAAGGCTCGAACATACAGCAAAAATGGTCTTCCTATCACCGGAGGTACCAGAACAGGTGGGTTTGTAAGATATTGTTTAATGTCATTGAAGGCCTTTTGACATGCTTCATCCCAGACGAAAGATACTCCTTTCTTTAATAGACGGGAGAAAGGTTGACATCTTCCAGAAAGATTAGATATAAACCTTCTGATATAAGCGATACGGCCCTGGAAGCCACGGAGTTCTCTCAGATTTCGAGGAGGACGCATTTCAAGAATTGCTTTAACCTTATCAGGATCAACATGAATACCCTGAGAGGTAATGACAAATCCTAAAAACTTGCCACTGGAAACCCCCAAAAAAGACTTAGTAGGGTTCATTTTCAATTGATGCTGACGCATCAATTCAAATACTGTCTTCAAGTCTTGAATGTGATCATTCTTTGACCGACTTTTAACAGCAATGTCATCTACGTAGCATTCAACTATTTTTCGTAGATGTTCTTGAAAGATATTGCTCATAGCCCGTTGATATGTGGCACCGGCGTTCTTAAGACCAAACGGCATAACGGTATAGCAGAAAACCCCAAGGGGTGTTCGAAAAGCTGTATGCTTCTCATCTTCTGGATGCATCTTGATTTGATTGTATCCTGAGAATCCGTCCATGAAAGACATACGTTCAAAACCGCATGTATTGTCTATCATGACATCAGTAATGGGAAGTAGAAATTCGTCCTTTGGACAAGCTGTATTAAGATCTCGGTAGTCTATACAGACTCGGACTTTTCCGTTCTTCTTCATAACAGGAACAATATTGGCCACCCAATCAGGGTGTTGTTCTTCACGAACGAAGCCACAAGTAATCAGCTTTTTGACTTCTGCTTCGATTGCATCCATCATATCTGGTCTAAAGCGCCGTTGTTGTTGTTTTACAGGCTTGACATTAGGCAAGATGTTGAGTTTATGAGTGGCAACTTTAGGATCTAACCCTGGCATATCCTCATAACTCCATGCAAAGATGTCAATGTAATCTTTGATAAGTTTTATCAACTCTTCCTTTTCATCTTCAGAAAGATTCTTACTGATGAATATTGGTTTGGGCGTAATTCCATTTCCAACATCAATCTGGATAACCTCATCTTCTGTAGGTGGCTGTCGCTGTTCAAAACGAAGTTCCCATTGAGTATCCATCTGTTGAGCCCAAGGATCGTTCTCAAATGGCTCCAATTCATCATCGGTTTGAACCATATTGACTGAGAATATCTGTCTAGATTCCTCATATGAGGAATCTATGTTGTCTTTATATCGATGACTTTGATTATCAGAAGATAAAGTCATTCTTTCCATAAACCTGACAGCCATATACTCGAAAAGGAAATCTTCATTGATATCAAAGAGATGAGCAATATTTACATCATTTACAATCTGATTGCTGTGCTTCGGATTAATCAACAGTGGACCATCATCCGACTTCTGCATAGAGTTGCCAATATTGACAATCAATGGTGATTCTGGATCATTCGTACCAGCAAAAGTTTCTTCCTCAGACTCAGGAGAAGAAAGTACCATATTACAGGATTTAGTCTTTCTTCCCTTAGCCCTCTTCTTGTGAAGGTTGTTACGGGGAACTTCAGATCCTAATCCAGCAGTGGAATTCTGATTTTGAATTTGTAAAGGAAGACGTATTCCTTTATCATGGTTCAAACCTTCCGCCTTTTGAAAATCGTAACCCATCTTCTTCATGAGAAGGACGGATTGCTGACTATACAAATGGATAGGCAGTGAACTCTGAACAGGTATTTCAGCACAGGAAGAGGAAGGAACCTCTGCAACTACAGGAGAACGAAGCACAGGCGTCTCTGTAGTTAAAGGAGGAGCAGGATTCGGGACACGAGGAGAAATCCCTGTTGGAGCTTTTTCATAAGCAGCAAAGACTTGTTGTGCCCGATATAAAGGAACACTATTCATGGCTAACCACTGCTGATGAGTAAGCTTGAGCTTGGTAGGAGGAGCTAGACTTGGAGGACAGATGTTTAGTCCTTTCAGTCTATCTTCAAGAGGAAGGCCATCCCATAGATGATCCAAGTCGTCAGGATCTGGAATAACATGAGAAATCATGTTGCAGGTTTTGACTTTCCTGCTTTTCTTGGACTTTGAAGTTTTACCTTCATTTTCCAACTCAGGCACTAAGTCAGGATGTACCCACATGATTTCACCATTCTTCAATGTGAGCGGCAGCAATCCTGTATTTTCTTCCCTGGCAGGCGGGATATTCATAATCTTCATCGTCGCCTTCGGAATTGGGATAATTCCGTCTGGGATTTGCTGTGGAGGAAAATCCCCAAACTGAAGAGAAACCATATTGGTTGTCACCGTATGGTCATCATTGGTTAAAGCGATGGCACCACCATTTATCAGCTCTTGGATCTTGTTTTTCAAGACATAGCAAGCACTGGTAGGATGATTAATATATCTGTGATAGATACAATACTTGGGATTGTCAGTCAGATTCACCTCATTGGGCCTCTTTGGCTCTGGAATCTGAAGTTTACCACTTTTTACCAGACATTGAAATATTCTTGGGATATCACTTTCGTCGAAGGAGTATTCTTCCTTTGGCCTGGAAGATTCCCGATTACTCGGCGTCAGTTTTGTTTTTGGAAAGATTAACCATAAGGGTATCCTTTCCCTTCACATTACGATTGCCAGGATTATTGCCAGGACTATTTTTCTTCCCTTTGTCTTCTGAAGCGAAAATCATCCCGTGTTCTCGAGCCAACCTACCATTGGTCTCGACAGAAACTGCTGCTATGATGAACGAAGCCCAATCTGTGAATTGGGAACCTGTGAAGACAGCGATGGATGGTCGCAGATTCATCTTGCATGTGTCAATCAATGCTGAATCTGGCATACCAGGAGGCATCTTTAGAGTGGCCTGTCGGAAACGTTCGATGAACGTTCGAGTATCTTCTTTCTCCTTTTGTTTTATTTCTATTAAGGAGGACATGTTCATGTCCATACCTCCTTCATAGAAACGGGAGAGGAACATTGCTTTGAATTCGTCAAAAGACGAAATAGAGTTATCGGGTAAGCTACGATACCAGTCATAAGCTGAACCCGTCAGGCACCCGATGAACACTCGAGTGAGAAGAGCATCATTTTTCTGCAAGTGTACAGTCATAATATCAAAATAATTGATATATTGACTGGGAGATGCTTTTCCATCGAACAAAACCATGGATTGTGGCTTGAACTTCGGTGGAAAGGGTACATCATTCCAATGAGGGGGATAAGGTTGCTTAATCCCTAACCTCTGGAGCTGATCCTTGTGCCTCAAGACTTCAAACTGTGCTTTAAGTTCACGCACTGCTTGAATGGCTTCACTGGTTTGAGGAAGCACATTTGACTGAGTAGTCGTTGGATGTACCATGACCCCCACTGGAGGTGGTACATCTTCTGGAATGATGGGATCTGGAGATGCAGAATTCTGATTAACAGCAGGTTCTTGAATATTCAAAGGTATTTCAGCCCCTTGACTATCTTGAGTTTGCGCTGCTACTGGTGCCGGTGTTACTACCGTCGGTTGAGCAGTTTGCTGGTTCAAAATTACCTGATGCATGTTTTGCACCATGTTAAGCATATCCTTCAGCGATTGTTCGACGGCAGTGAGACATTGTTCTGTATTAACAGATGACGTCTCTGGTTCATCTCCAACAGCATAGGATTCAACCTCCCTTGAAGATACAGAAGGATTCGTATAGAAGTATGAATCCACACTATCGGTGTCAGACTCAAAAGATTGAGTACCCCCAGCTTCTGAGTCAGAAGTCTGCAATAGTCTTTGCCTTCTTGACCGAGTGTTCTGATATACTCCCTCAAAGGAATCAAGAAGCCTGTTGAACTGTTGTTGACTTGGAGTTTGGGACGTGTTCCGTCTTGGATGTCGTCCTCTGTTAGTATGAGATGCCATGTTGACTGATGCGTATGGCAACTCATGTTCTGGATCCTCAGCTTGATATGGAGGTGCATTAAGACTCAACCGATCAAAAACTGATCGTCTTGAAGCTGAACAACAACAGTTGATCACAACCTGGTGGTATTCACAGTGATGTCTTCCTTGGGGGAATGTCACCGGAGATTGTCTATTTTTACGCTTTTGCATTAGCAATTCGCGTAAGTCAGAAGGAGTGGAAGTAGTATTCTTCTTTATTACATTTGGGGTAGAAAAACGTCTAGTTCCTTGTGTATAAAGAAGATTACTGGCTGCATTTGCAGAACCAAACTGTACGTTTTTACGCGTTTGGAGTTGTGTACGTAAATCTTGAGATTTAGCACGCAAGACTCCATTTTCTTGGCGCGTAATTTGCAAATTTGGTACTTTGCGCAAATCAGTGTAAGAAGATTGTTGGTGTAGAACAGAAGTTTTACCAACAATATTTTTACGCTGTACACGTTTAGATACATTCACATTTGATATGTGAGTATCATTGTGAATTTATCTACACTGTCACAGACAGGAGATTTATCTTTACGCATGGAACGTAAAATCTTATTATCTGCCACGTTACCAACGGGAGATTTTGTTTTACGCGAGGAGCGTAACTTATTTGGGCCTGCCACGTCACAGACGGGAGACGGATTCTTACACTCAGAAGCACAAACTTTAGAGTCTGCCACATTACGAATGGGAGACTCATTCTTGTGAGCTGAGCGTAAAATTTGGTTCTTACCCACTGAGCGCAAAATTTGATTTTTACGCAGTGGGCGTGAAACCTGGTTATCTTCACCGTTACGAACGGGAGATAAATTGTCACACTTCGAGTGCAACTCTGAAGTAAGGACTGCCTCGTTATGAACGGGAGCCCCTACGACAGGAGTGGGAAGAATTCCCTTGTCACCAGAAGCAGCAGAGAGATCAGAAATCACTTTGGATTTGGGAATCCAAACTTTTCGTGCTTTGCGAGACTTTTGAGCATTGGAATGGCGAGAACCACCCCCAGTTCGGAGCATTTCTTCATAGGCAGTCTGGTCGAAGTGCACAACCAGAGTCTTCTTGGTCGAACCGACCGAAACATCATCATATTGAGCAATCACCTCCTCGTCAGAGGAGAAGGTCGTCCCCAGCAGAGTCGCCATTTTTGTTTCACTTAACAAAATGCCTTGGAGGAATTGGCTTTTGAAAATAAAACGAGAAAGAGTACAAGAAGTACAACTTTTTGATTCTGGGAAAGTATTGCTATGGAAGTCTGATCTGTAAATGATCACTTTGTTCCTTGGACCATATGATGATGATGAAGATCGCTGCTTGAAGTAGAACAACTTGGAAGAACTAATGCAACAGAAAGGTATCGACGCACTTGGGCACTGATGGCGAGGCCGAATGCTTTCCTGCTTTGCTTCACTCTGTTCTGGAAGAAAAGTTGAAGAAGAATGCTCTAGAGGATCAAAATCTCGAAGCTCTGATCTCTGTATTCTCTCCTGTCTCTCTCCGTGTGTCTTGTATGAGAAAAATGAGTCTTTTTATAGACTGGGGCTTCCGTACGTAAAGGAGCATCAAGATATGTCTTTACGCTCGATAACCGCCATCCACGATCAGAATCATCCTCTGTATGTGCTGACACGTGTCCCATCATTTCAGTAAGAATAGGATACACGTACACACGTTCTTCGAAATATGTGGCATAAAAACCACGTAGGCACACCACGTTCTGAACTGGCCAGAACAAAATAGGGCGTAAAAAGATGAGCGTAAACTAGCTCTGTCATAGGTTTCCAGCGTAAAGCGGTTGTATAACCTTGAGCGTAAAATGGCTCAAATAGAATTCACGCACACATTGTTTTTTAATGAGCGTAAGGACTCATGTAAAACTCCGTACGTAAAAGAAACTCTTTAGTGAGCGTAAAGTAGCTCGATCTCCATAAACGACAACAATGGTCTTTGTATAAGACAAATTCTATTGAATTCTGTGGTAAATGCCATCATTGATATCTTCATGTCAAAAATCTGCATTAAATGCAAGATTTGATAGCTTTTGTCCGGTGTAAAAAGAGGCTGCTCTGACCTTGGCGTAAAATCACCAATATAGACCCCAGCGTAAAGCAATCAGTCTGCTTAGACGTAAAGTGTCTAGCCTTGTCTTGAGCGTAAAGAGATTACCCGCTGTATTAGGCGTAAAGCAGACCACTTATGAGTGATATGACTCTTTCTTGGAAGCACTTCTTACGCTCCTATAACACCGTCTATTTTACATCTTATTTACGCTGACGATCTGCTTGTGTTCTTGGTGCAAGCTAACAGAGGGTTGAACACAATGGTCCGAATTATGACGGAGTTCAAAAAGCTGACAGGGCTATAACTCAATCGGGAAAAAAGTAAAGTCTATTTCAATATTTACTGCCTGCATCAGGAGGCGGCCCAAGAGATACTTCAAATTAGCCGCGACAATCTCCTTGTAAAGTATTTGGGACTGCTCCTGTCAGTTAACTACACTTGGGACCAGGAGTGCCAAAGTTTGTTAGAGTACGTTCGACGACGTATAGAGGGATGGCAAGCCCACACGCTCTTCTTCGAAGGTCGCATTGAGTTAGTTCGCTCAGTCATAACTGTATTAGCCATGTTCTGGCTCCAAACCATAATGTTGCCGACAACGACTATACGAAAAGTCAAAAAATATTGCGCCAATTTTATATGACGAGGGGGGGTATTCATACAATAGCTTGGAAGGATATGTGCAAGCCTAAGGGAGAAGGAGGAGTAGGATTGCGGTCGCTCTCCACTATACGCGAGGCGGCAGGACTCAGGCTCACATGGAAATTTCTTACAGGCCAGTCATTATGGGCAGAGTGGATGCGAGGAAGATATTTGAAGAATGACAATTTTTGGAGACAGAGGATGAATAATAACTATTCTGTTACGTACAAAACCATTCTGAAGCAGAGAAATACAATGCAACGAATGATCAGTAGACGTATTGGGAATGGAAATAACACACATTTATGGTTTGATCCTTGGATCGAGAATCATAGCGTCACATATCGAATTGGATGGGAAGCCTTCAAAGTAATAGGAAGAGATGAGAATGTGTAACGCCCAGTCCCAAAATACGTAGGACTAGGAACGTAGACATGCCAGCTGTATTCATACGAAGTATACTCCAATATATGGAAGCCTCGTATAAATACATAAGCTGTAAAATGCAGTAAAACCACAACTAATCTCATCCACACAGAATAAATGAATAAAAGATCATATAATGAGAATAAATTTATCTTGATACAATATGTTGGGCGGAGACAAATCCACTACCAACAAAATAAGAAAAAGTACATAGAAAATGAAATGAGTGGCGAGCGAAGCGAAGACGATCCAAGTACAATCATCCTCGAGAAATAGTGAAGATCACGGCTAGTGCTAGAACACCTGCGAAAGACAATAGCACATACCTGGCAAGACAACCAGGTCCTCAGAGGGACGTAACAAGACACATAATAGCATGCCATATAAACTGAATAAATATTGCTCAAATAAATAAGTCAATCGAATTTATAACATAGTCCAATACGCACCTACTGAACGAGCGTACCATCCCCCCAACCAAACAAGGACAGGAGATGGTAAACTAATTCACGACGACGTATCTTCCTATGCTATGAATCCGATATGGTATCTGGACCCCAACAAGGTTCAATACCTTCTCATCGAAGTAGTAAGTCACACCTACAACCAAACAAGGACAAGATGTGATGAACTAATCCGCGACAAGTTATTGTTCGAAGTCACGGTCAGATACTAGTACCCAAACCAAAAGTACTCGTACCTAACGGATAGGGTAGCCTACCATTCTAAGTGAAATATTGTTAAGAACAATCCTTCCTACGCATGGACCCTGGCTGAATAGGATCGGCGTAGTCCCCCTTGGGCACCAGAGGCCCCATCAGGAAGAGCATGACGTTCCGCAGAATCGTCAGTGGCCGTCAGTAATCTTGGGTCATCAACCCCGTATCTCCAGCGGAGAGTCCGGGTCACAAGGGAAGTGTATCGAAGCCCATACGCTAAGGAATTGTCCTCTCCGCCCAATGCCTACTGTGTTGTATCCACAACACAAACCACTATAACCGCTAAGTCAAACTAGCATGCAACCTCTATTAGCGGTTATTCCTATCGCACGGCTTGTACGTACTGGTGGCCAGATAATCACGCACTTTCGTGTTCTACATGCGACACACAACCTCGTGTTACAACGTGTCAAGGCCAATGAATGCAACACACAAGGTAGTCCCTTAAATCTAGGTTTTATGTGAGAAAAATAATACATAGCAGGAAAAATAAATGAACAGTAAGTTCTAACAGTTATGCTATGTATCACAGTTTTTGCATAAAGAAAATAAATAATACATAAAATATAAGCTAAAAATAAGTAAACAGCAAATGGCAAGGTGTCTTGCCTGATAGGACGCCTGGTGTGCTGCGATGATCACGGTAGCACGATCTGCATCTTTGGTGCAACAACTGTACAAGGGGACCTCAGATAGTGGCACGGACAGTTCCATTGGGTCCAGAAGGGTCAAATCAGTTAGGGTGGACATAAGTCTTGAATTTGCGAGGGAATAGAAATAATGGGATTGGTCTCGGACAGAAGGATAGTTAAAGAAATTCGATAAATAATAATATTTTAGCTAAATATATATTTTCAAACATAGTTTTAGATAAATACCAAAAATAATTATTTAAGACAAACCTAATTTGAGTTAAAACATCATTGAAATTGCAGGTCAAAGTATTTCTAATTTAAAAATCTCCAAAATTTTATCTAGGGTTCTAAAACTATATTTTAAAATAAGGCTAAGCCAAATATAGTATTTGTATAATTATGTATATATATTTTGAAAGCTTATTACACCTATTTATACAAAAACAACTTCTAACGATAACTAGATTAGCCATAATTCTTAGTCAATCATAAAAATATATATAAAATAATATTACTAATAATGTCAATAATAATACATAGCGTACATATGTACATATAATATTAATTAGTAAAAATAACTATTACTATAAAATATTTATATTATAAAATTGGAAATAACCTAATAATAATAATAATAATAATAATAATAATAATAATAATAATAATAATAATAATATTAAAATTGAATTAAGAAAACCAATAACAGAATAAGAATAATAATAATAATAATAATAATAATAATGACAGATTACATTCACCAAAAAAAAGTAGAAAAAAACAAAACTAAACAAAAATAAAAAAAATATACAAAAAATTTTTTTTTTTCGAACACAGTAACTAAATGGGTCTACTCTCTTATCCGAGCTACTGAGAGAGAGAAGAAACGAAAAAGGGGGGAAAAAGAAACGGGAGAGAGAGAGAGGGAAAGAGCTCGAGTGAGCGAGAGAGAGGCCGATAGGGGAAGAGAAGGAGTCGGGGGACGGCGGACGGCGAGACTCGGAGTTCGGGTCGGCCGGCGGAGCGGAGTGGTTTCCAGGGAGGGGGCACGGAGGAGATCCACGGAGGCGAGGGTTTGGCGCGGCGGCAGAGGCGAAGGGGAAAAAGGGGCGGATCGACATGGTCGTCGTCGATGCGAGATGGGCGACCGGCGGCTGGAAGCGGAGGAGGAACGTGGCGCTGGGCGGCCGGAAGAGGGTTTTGGCGGGCGGGGCTTGGTGGTCCGGCGTCGGAGAAGCGGGGAGATTGACGCGGGATGTCGGCGGAGCGGAGCGGATGGCGGTGGCGCACGCGGCGGATGCGCGGCGGAGGAGAAATCGAAGGGGTGTCGACGGGACGGGTTCGGCGGACGGCAGTTCGCCGCAGGATGAGTTTTTAGGGTTAGGATTTCTTCTTCTTTTCTATTGTTTTGGGATGGTGGTGGCGGCGTGGACTGCTGCGGCGATGGCCGCGGTAGCGGTGGTGACGGGTTAGTGGTTGGTCGGGTTTGGGTGTGGTGGAAGGGTTCGTCGGGGCAACGAGCTGGTGGTGGTTGGCCGGGCTGGTCTGTAGGCTGGGGCGGGTTTGCTGGTGTCGAGATTCAGGGTCGTTGGTGGCGGCAATGGTGTTTGGTGGTGGTGATGACGGAAATGAGTTCCGTCACGGTGGTGGTGGTGTTGGCTGTAGGGTCGGGGAAGTTGCTGGCATGGGGGAGTCATGGTAGGGATGGTGTTGGTAGGTTGTGTAGCCGGGGAAGATGACGTCGGGTTAGGTTTAGGGTTAGGATTTGGAATTTAATGGTGTCGGAGTTGTCGACACCAAGGAATAAATGTACTTGTACAAAAATTGGAATAAGAGAGTCACCCGGGGTCGGACCCGAGGCCGTCACAGCTGACACGGAAGAGATGGACACCGACACGAGGCACACACCATTGGTTTGTGGAATTTTGTGGAGAAATTTGTGGATGAATAATGTGGAGGAGTACCTGCCTATTTATAGGATGTGGGAATTCCCACTTAGATATGGACTGGGAATATTTAAACCCAATTTAGATAACTCAATTACTAAATTTAAATCAATGAATCAAATCTAAATTTAAACCAACTCCAATTCAAATCAAATTTAAATACTTTTAGTTTAGAATCAAATCAATTCAAAATATAGATAGTTTACTATTTAAATGTATTCATGGAATAAAATCAAAATTTAAGTTGTCACAAATATTTCAAAAATATGTTTTTCAAAAATACTATAATAATTAATTTCGAAAATACATTATTATTTAAAATAAACAAATAAATAATTACGAAAAATATATGTTTGTACAAAATAATATTTACATAGATATACTTTTCTAATTTACCATTTTATTGGAAAATTTTATTTATTATTATAGCTATATAAATGAAAGGCTTTTCATAATAGTCATAAACTTGAAAATAATCGCTAGAAATAATTTTTGTCTATATTACTTTGAAACTATAAAAATAATAAAATAATTTTTTTTTCAAAAATATGTACGCTCGCACATATTCGTACTCGACGAGCAAGAAAAATAAAATTTTGTGCGCGACGTAAAATACGATTACGCGACGTATAATACAAATTTTAAATCAGTACTAAATTTAATAATAAAAAATAGTAGAAATTTTAGGGGTTTTACATCCTACCCAACTTAAAAGAATTTCGTCCTCGAAATTAAGAATTAGTAGGGGATGAGAGGGCACAACGGTAGATAGAAGGGTTCGAAGTTTATCTAGTCGTAGTCTAGGTTGAGGATACGATTGAGAGACGATTGTAATCACTTCTTAAATTTAAGTGATTAGAAAGTCAAAATTGTAGAATTAGGGTCGAGGGAAATGTCGAGGAGTTTATGATGAAGACATAACAATGTCGAGTGGTAGTGGTCTTAATTGATAGGACAGCTAGAGGAATTTCAAGTACAAGTGCCTGTGTCCTTCCCAAAATCGGTGAAGGCGAAAGCGATTTAAGGAGTTCAATGACGACATTATCAATTACGAATACGTGGTTCAAAGGCGTTCGTATAGATTTCAAAATAATCGTCAAGGCAGTCGTGGATGGGATTCTAGAGGACAAGTTTAACTATGTCCCCATCCACGTAGAATAGTAGGCAAAAGCGAACCAAAGTGCACTTGGTTGATCAGACCATTATGCACCGGTCTGATTAGATAACATGTTAGTGGGAGCTCTTCCAATAACATATGTTTTGAACAAGCTCGATAAAAAGATAAGCTTGTAAAAACTAGGCTACATTAGCATCATTAGTCTAGGTAGTAAAAATATACGCATGAGATTAAGATTGAAATAAAGAAAATATGAATAGTCTAAGAGTCATAAGAATCTAAGTCTTGCTTATTCCTATACTATCATTCTACAGTTTTATTGACCAAGGCTTGGTTGACTAGGTGGGTTAAGGTTTTCTAAATTCTAGAATCTAAGTATGCTTGCTAAGATAGGTCGCAAGGACAAAGGGGTTGCTAGGTCATAAGGTATTCTACCCAACTTAAAGAATTAAACTAATGGTGTTTTGGGACAACTAACTAGTAGGGTCAATCTCTAGCAAGCACGAAGGGAAGATAAGAATAGAGATGGAAGGAAGCAAGCAAGATGCAGTCGATGAGTCAAACGATAGATCGAAGAAAGTGGTCAAGTATGTGGATGAGATCCTAGACTTCTAATCCTATACGCGGGCTTGCTTGGTACGATAAAGTAACCAAAAAATTTATCTCGACCTGCATGGGCTACCACAAAAACATGTAACGCCCCAGTCCCAAAATACGTAGGACTAGGAACGTAGACATGCCAGCTGTATTCATACGAAGTATACTCCAATATATGGAAGCCTCGTATAAATACATAAGCTGCAAAATGCAGTAAAACCACAACTAATCTCATCCACACAGAATAAATGAATAAAAGATCATATAATGAGAATAAATTTGTCTTGATACAATATGTTGGGCGGAGACAAATCCACTACCAACAAAATAAGAAAAAGTACATATAAAATGAAATGAGTGGCGAGCGAAGCGAAGACGATCCAAGTGCAATCATCCTCGAGAAATAGTGAAGATCACGGCTAGTGCTAGAACACCTGCGAAAGACAATTGCACATACCTGGCAAGACAACCAGGTCCTCAGAGGGACGTAACAAGACACATAATAGCATGCCATATAAACTGAATAAATATTGCACAAATAAATAAGTCAATCGATTTTATAACATAGTCTAATACGCACCTACTGAACGAGCGTACCATCCCCCCAACCAAACAAGGACAGGAGATGGTAAACTAATTCACGGTGA
Source organism: Iris pallida (assembly GCA_029216955.1). Lineage (NCBI taxonomy): Eukaryota > Viridiplantae > Streptophyta > Magnoliopsida > Asparagales > Iridaceae > Iris > Iris pallida. The sequence goes on from JANAVB010009994.1 coordinate 139,289, forward strand.
CATATCTTCCTATGCTATGAATCCGATATGGTATCCGGACCCCAACAAGGTTCAATACCTTCTCATCGAAGTAGTAAGTCATACCTACAACCAAACAAGGACAAGATGTGACGAACTAATCTGCGACAAGTTATTATTCCAAGTCACGGTCAGATACTAGTACCCAAACCAAAAGTACTCGTACCTAACGGATAAGGTAGCCTACCATTCTAAGTGAAATGTTGTTAAGAACAATCCTTCCTACGTATGGACCCTGGCTGAATAGGATCGGCGTAGTCCCCCTTGGGCACCAGAGGCCCCATCAGGAAGAGTATGACGTTCCGCAGAATCGTCAGTGGCCGTCAGTAATCTTGGGTCATCAACCCCGTATCTCCAGCGGAGAGTCCGAGTTACAAGGGAAGTGTATCGAAGCCCATACGCTAAGGAATTGTCCTCCCCGCCCAATGCCTACTGTGTTGTATCCACAACACAAACCACTATAACCGCTAAGTCAAACTAGCATGCAACCTCTATTAGCGGTTATTCCTATCGCACGGCTTGTACGTACTGGTGGCCAGCCAATCACGCACTTTCGTGTTCTACATGCGACACAACCTCGTGTTACAACGTGTCAAGGATAATGAATGCAACACACAAGGTGGTCCCTTAAATCTAGGTTTTATGTGAGAGAAATAATACATAGCAGGAAAAATAAATTAACAGTAAGTTCTAACAGTTATGCTATGTATCACAGTTTTTGCATAAAGAAAATAAATAATGCATGAAATATGAGCTAAAAATAAGTAAACAGCAAATGACAAGGTGTCTTGCCTGGTAGGACGCCTGGTGTGCTGCGATGATCACGATGGCACGATCTGCAACTTTGGTGCAACAACTGTACAAGGGGACCTCAGATAGTGGCATGGACAGTTCTATTGGGTCCAGAAGGGTCAAATCAGTTAGGGTGGACATAAGTCTTGAATTTTGAAGGAATAGAAATAATGGGATTGGTCTCGGACAGAAGGATAGTTAAAGAAATTCGATAAATAATAATATTTTAGCTAAATATATATTTTCAAACATAGTTTTAGATAAATACCAAAAATAATTATTTAAGACAAACCTAATTTGAGTCAAAACATCATTGAAATTGCAGGTCAAAGTATTTCTAATTTAAAAATCTCCAAAAATTTATCTAGGGTTCTAAAACTATATTTTAAAATAAGGCTAAGCCAAATATAGTATTTGTATAATTATGTACATATATTTTGAAAGCTTATTACACCTAATTATACAAAAACAACTTCTAACGATAACTAGATTAGCCATAATTCTTAGTCAATCATAAAAATATATATAAAATAATATTACTAATAATGTCAATAATAATACATAGCGTACATATGTACATATAATATTAATTAGTAAAAATAACTATTACTATAAAATATTTATATTGTAAAATTGGAAATAACCTAACAATAATAATAATAATAATAATAATAATAAAATTGAATTAAGAAAACCAATAACAGAATAAGAATAATAATAATAATAATAATAATAATAATAATAATGACAGATTACATTCACCAAAAAAAAAGCAGAAGAAAACAAAACTAAACAAAAATAAACAAAAATATACAAAAAAAAAATTTTGAACACAGTAACTAAATGGGTCTTCTCTCTTATCCGAGCTACTGAGAGAGAGAAGAAACGAAAAAGGGGGGAAAAAGAAACGGGAGAGAGAGAGGGAAAGAGCTCGAGTGAGCGAGAGAGAGGCCGGCGGGGGAAGAGAAGGAGTCAGGGGACGGCGGACGGCGAGACTCGGAGTTCGGGTCGGCCGGCGGAGCGGAGTGGTTTCCAGGGAGGGGGCGCGGAGGAGATCGGCGGAGGTGAGGGTTTGGCGCGACGGCGGAGGTGAAGGGGGAAAAGGGGCGGATCGACGTGGTCGTCGTCGACGCGAGATGGGCGACCGGCGGCTGGAAGCGGAGGAGGAACGTAGCGCTGGGCGGCCGGAAGAGGGTTTTGGCGGGCGGGGATTGGTGGTCCGGCGTCGGAGAAGCGGGGAGATGGACGTGCGGAGGTCGGCGAAGCGAAGCGGATGGCGGTGGCGCACGCGGCGGACGCGCGGCGGAGGAGAAATCGAAGGGGAGTCGACGGGACGGGTTCGGCGGACGGCGGTTCGCCCTAGGGTGAGTTTTTAGGGTTAGGATTTCTTCTTTTTTCTTATTGTTTTAGGATGGTGGTGGCGGCGTGGGCTGCTGCGGCGATGGCCGCGGTAGCGGTGGTGACGGGTTAGTGGTTGGTCAGGTTTGGGTGTGGTGGAAGGGTTCGTCGGGGCAACGAGCTGGTGGTGGTTGGCCGGGCTGGTCTGTAGGCTGGGCGGGTTTGCTGGTGTCGGGGTTCAGGGTCGTTGGTGGCGGCAAAGGTGTTTGGTGGTGGTGATGACGGAAATATGTTCCGCCACGGTGGTGGTGGTGTTGGCTGTAGGGTCGGGGAAGTTGCTGGCATGGGGGAGTCATGGTAGGGATGGTGTTGGTAGGATGTGTGGCCGGGGAAGATGACGTCGGGTTAGGTTTAGGGTTAGGATTTGGAATTTAATGGTGTCGGGGTTATCGACACCAAGGAATAAATGTACTTGTACAAAAATTGGAATAAGAGAGTCACCCGGGGTCGGACCCGAGGCCGTCACGGCTGACACGGAAGAGATGGACACCGACACGAGGCACACACCATTGGTTTGTGGAATTTTGTGTAGAAATTTGTGGATGAATAATGTGGAGGAGTACCTGCCTATTTATAGGATGTGGGAATTCCCACTTAGATATGGACTAGGAATATTTAAACCCAATTTAGATAATTCAATTACTAAATTTAAATCAATGAATCAAATCTAAATTTAAACCAACTCCAATTCAAATCAAATTTAAATACTTTTAGTTTAGAATCAAATCAATTCAAAATATAGATAGTTTACTATTTAAATGTATTCATGGAATCAAATCAAAATTTAAGTTGTCACAAATATTTCAAAAATATTTTTTCCAAAAATACTATAATAATTAATTTCGAAAATACATTATTATTTAAAATAAACAAATAAATAATTACGAAAAATATATGTTTGTACAAAATAATATTTACATAGATATACTTTTCTAATTTACCATTTTATAGGAAAATTTTATTTATTATTATTGCTATATAAATGAACGACTTTTCATAATAGTCATAAACTTGAAAATAATCGCTAGAAATAATTTTTTTCTATATTACTTTGAAACTATAAAAATAATAAAATATTTTTTTTTCAAAAATATGTACGCTCGCACATATTCGTACTCGACGAGCAAGAAAAATAAAATTTTGTGCGCGACGTAAAATACGACTACGCGACGTATAATATAAATTTTAAATCAGTACTAAATTTAATAATAAAAAATAGTAGAAATTTTAGGGGTTTTACAGAATGTCAGTGTCATTATCCAAATGGGAGCCTGGAATGTTCGTATGCACCCAATCGATCCACAATTAGCACAGGATATCGAGCGCATCCCAATTGACCCAAGTTTGGGTACAGATAGATTAGAATGGGAGGCCTCGCCTACAGGTGATTTCTATTTCAAAACAGTACTCAAACAAATACTAGTCCATGGCGCTGACATGCCATACGTTGAATTTGTTTGGGCTCTAGGCATTGCGAAGAAAATGCAACTCAATATGCTTAAAGTAGTAAAGGGGCGTCTCCTTACTATGGATAGATTAGCGAGGTTCAGAATTGAAGTATAAAATCCAGGCTTCAGACTATGCCAGCAAGCAAATGAGACTTCCGCCCATCTATTCCTCACCTGTGATTTCACTTGGCATATATATATATATTCGAAAAAGGTACTTTGTATATATGAAAATTTGAAGAGTTTACAGAGCAGATCTAGTGGGAGACTTAGAGTTCTCCATCACCTTTACATCAAATTCTATGTAATGTATTACCCCAATAATGGATGTCGTCACCAGCTCAAAAATTCCATTGTTTCTTTCCTTTCAAAAATGCCAGACCGCGGCTGCCAGCCCTATCCTTGCTGTCTTGTACCACTGAGAATCCCGCTTCCTTTCGGCCATGATACCTGTCACCTCCTCCCTCCAACTTTAAGAGCCATGTGTTTGTACGCTGAGCTGAGTACACTGGTGTCGCCAAACGGATAATGAGAACGAACATCTAAAGAAGATGTACTCCATAGAATTATGGTCATGTTTGCATAGCTCACACAAAGGTGATGGAATATGTATACCAAACTTCACAAGGCGGTCTCGAGCAAGCAACTTCTCAAGGCACAGTTTCTATAGGCAAAATTGTATTTTCGAGGCCACCCCTTTGGTCCACACCACCGATGCCAACTCCATGGGAGGATGAGCCTCCCTAATAGATGCGTAGATAACCGATTGAGGGAAGATGTGTTGTCCGGTGTCTGTCCACAACCATCGATCCCCATCCGGGCTCTCAATATCTACCTAGACCTCTTCAATCTCCCGTCGAAACTGTCACGTCAAAGGGTGAAGGTCCAATCTCCACACGCCCTTCCGCAGAATAGCGCTAACTCGGGCCCTCCTTCCCGCCGTTGGCAATGCTTGCCAACCAACTAAATCCGCCAAGCTCTGATGGTTGATCCAAGGATCCCACCATAGGTCAGTAGTTTCTCCATCTGCCATCACTCTAGAAATAAGCCCCTTCAATGTAGTCCGCTGGGATAGTAAGTTCTTCCAGGTAACAGAGTCATTGCTATTGGCTTGGGTTTCCCAAAAAGACTGGTTCTTTATATACCTCCCCTTCATCCACTCCGCCCACAAGGAATCCTGGGCGAAAAATCGCCAAGCTTGTCTCAATCCCGCCATCTCGTGTAGGGTTTGCAAGGACTGAAGACCGACACCTCCCTCCTCCCGGGGTCTGCATAGAGTCGTCCAGCCAATAGAGTGTAAGCTACATCTCCCGATAAAATTGGCACAGAGTCTTTTAATTTTGCTAATGGTCGCAGACGGCAACATGAGAGTCTGCAACCAGAATCGAGCAATGGCATAGATGACGGATCGAACTAGCTCGATGCGTCCTCCAAAAGATAAACTCTGGGCATGTTACCCCTCCAGTCGACGCTATGCGCAATCCACCGGACTTTGACATTCGGTCTCTTTGGCGTAGTTGATAGATAACGGGATCCCCAAATATTTTACTGGTAAATCTTCCTACTCAATACCAAGAAGTAGCGCATTCTCTTCCTTCTGTCGACAATGCTTGTTGAAATAGGCCATACTCTTATTCTTGTTCAGTTATAGGCCAGTCAGTAAACCAAACCTTTCTATAATCAAGTTCATGGCCTCGATCCCCTGACACGAAGGAACCAAAAGACCAACAAGTCATCCGCGTAGGTAAGAAATGATACCTGAGGATGCACCCGCTTGTACAGTGGGATGATCTGACGTCTATGTATCGCCACGTCCATGAGTTATGTGAAGAACTCCATGACCAAGGTGAAGAGGTATGACGATAGAGGGTCCCCTTGCCGAAGCCCTCCAGAACTGCTGAAGAAGCCATATGGGTGGCCCCTGACAGGGACAGAGAACGAGGGAGTGGATATGCGGACCCGAACCCTTTCCCGCCAGGCACGATCAAATCCCATGGCAAGTATAATATGGCATATGAACTCCCTATTGACAGAGTCATATGCCTTTCGCAGATCAAGCTTGACACACACTTTATCTTCTCCAGGTTTGTTGAAGCCCCGGATCAGCTTATTGATAAGCAGGCTGTTATCCGCAATAGACCGCCCCTTCATAAATGCTACTTGGTTGTTGGATATCAGGCCCTGCATAATCTGCTCCATCCGTCTGCACATCAAGTGGGTGATAATTTTATAAAGAAAGTTACAGCAGGATATAGGCCAAAAATTGCTAAGAGACGTCGCTCCTTCCTTCTTCGGTATAAGAGTCAGGAACGTATGGTTGAGCTCCCCAAGCAACTTGCCGTTGGCGAAGAAGTCTCAAACAATCTCCAACACCTCCTCCTTCAAAGTATCCCAATGTACTTTATAAAACTCGCTCCCGAAACCATCCGAGCTAGGAGATTTATTCGGGTCCACATGGTGTATAATAGCTTCAATCTCCTACATAGTAATTGGTGCCAGGAGTACATTGTTGCCCAGTGGAGTAACTAGTCTCTTGCATATAATCTCTAAAAAGTCTGATAAATAAGAAGTTTGGTTGTAGAGCTCAGTATAGTACTTGACTGCTTTCTCTTGCAGTGTAGTAGCATTGACCACCTCTTTGCCATCTATTTCATATAGCTTAGAGATATGATTATGATGTTGGCGGGCCCGGATGATATCGTAGAAGAACTTGGAGCATTTGTCACCATCACGCAGCCAACTAAATTTGGCTCGCTGAGCCAGCTCGATCTCCTCCAGAGTGCGTAGCTCCCCAACCTCCCTACAGAGATCCTGCTCTGCCGCTGCAAGGTCGCCATTGAGAATGTCCTCATGTAATGCAATATGTGCCTCCCGCAGCTGGTCCTCCTTATCTGAAAGAGGGGGCATGTCGTGACCCTTTTGTCCAGAATTTTAACCCCGCCTTCACCTGCTTCAGCCTCTGGGCCATGCAGAATTAGGTATTTCCCTCAATAGAAGAGCCCCAACCTGCCTAGAACACCCCCGCATAGTCAGTCATGTAACTCCATTTATTGTTGTACCTAAAAGGACGTACCTTCTGGGAACAACCGTCGAAAGATGTATGCGAACTGGTGAATGATCACTCGTGCCAGATGGGAGGCACTCAACAACCATATCCGAGAACATTATAAACCACTCCCGATTTCCCAAGGCACGATCAAGTTGGCAAGCAACTCGTTTGTGGGTAGCCTTATTATGCCAAGACCAGATGCGACCCGTTCTCTCCACTACCTGCAAACCCGATCGTAGAAGGCAGCTTTGGAAGTCTTGCAAGATCCCGTTTGGAAGTCCTCAAGTAGTGCTACAATAGAACATGCTTTCCGTCTCAATACTTCTCTGATCTCCTTCTATCTACCTATCGCACACGCGCCTTGGACGTTCCAAGCTAAGATAGATATTTAATATCCAGGGGGTGACCCCTCACCATCTCCAGAGCTGCTATTAAGGAAAATAACATGCTCCATCATCTGACCTTCAGCTCATACGCCTTTCGGGGCCGGCTCGAGGGGCGGGCTAAAACCGTTGAGATCACCACCACTTTCACAATGTTCTTTCCATCTGGGGTTGGCTACGCAGAGATCTGAGGGGCCCGTAGTCAGAACCCCCATTGCCTCCTACCTCCATCCTTTCTAGGTATCACCGTCCGGCGCTTCCTGCTTGTGTTCTCCTTCGGTTGATTGTTACACTCTTCGATCACCTTCTTTCCGTCGCGTCGTCCTAGACGGTCTAAAGACTTGGGACGTCTTTACTGGAAGACAATAGTCTGTCCGAGGGTAAATCTACTCACGATATCAGTAGCGCCTTCCCCCACGATCAGGCCGTATCTCTCCATCTCCATTCTACTTCCGGTCCCCACCTCAATGCCATGATGGCCTCCAGCATCAGTCATAACTCTGTGCGTCTGCATCGCCCGATCAGCCTATTGGGTGAAAGGATTAGCCTGGACTATATCGGCCCCTCCCACACTGGGTTGAAGCCCCTCCATTATAGAGGTGTTTGCCTTCTATAACGCCCCAGTCCCAAAATACGAAGGACTAGGAACGTAGACATGCCAGCTGTATACATACGAAGTACACTCCAATATATAGAAACCTCGTATAAATATATAAGCTGTAAAATGCAGCAGAACCATAACTTATCTCATCCACACAAAATAAATGAATAAAAGATATCATATAATGATAATAAATTGTCTTGATACCATATGTCGGGCGGAGACAAATCTACTACCAACAAGTAAAGGAAAATACATGAGAAAAGAAATAATTTTTGGCAAGCAAAGCAAAGACGATCCAAGCGCAATCATCCTCGAAGAAATGGCGATGATCACAGTTAGAGCATGTTTGCCATGAAATATAAAAGAGCAGAACAGTTTTATGGGAGGACTGAACTTTTACTTCACGTTACAAACTCGCTTGTACAAAAAAAGCCTATGGACAAAAACCTAGGTACAACAATCTAAGTACAATTGTTTATTTTTGATTCTAGGGGTGACGATAGAGGCTCGGGAAGGCGATGGCAGCCCTGCCTTACTCTTTGGACGATCGGTATGCAGCCTTGGCACCTGTGACGAGATGGTTGGCATTGATTAAGAAATGCTCTTCTTGCTCTCCTCATATTGCTCTTCTGGCTTCTCTCTCTCTGGATTGATCTCTGTGGATTTTTCTCTCTGATTATTGGGGGAAAGTTTCTCTCTGTATGTGTGTATCTCTCTCTGTTCAGTATCTTTCACAAGAGAATGGCACCTTACTATTTATAATAGTGGGAGCCTCATTAGGGTTTACAATGATTGCCTCTTGGAGATGGCGGCAGCCTGTGGATTGGTCAATTTAGGCTATTCGTTTTGATTGTGACGAATCCGGACCATTGAGTGTAGATTACACCAAATCTCATCAGCAATTAATGCTGATTGGAATAAATCTTCCTCATAATGATCTTCTGATGTCTGCGAATAAATTTGATTTATTCTCCTGCCACGTGTCCCAGATTATGGGAATTTGACCCAATCTTTGACTGCAATAAATCTGAGAAATTGATCGGCTTAGGACACGTGTCCTAGGAACCACTGGGGGGATCTGAACCGCATGAAGATTGAGCCGTATAAGATTTAGGCTGCATAATATTTGGGCCGCATAAGATTTGGGCCGCATATGGTTTTGGGCCATGTGCCAGGGCTGCCTGGGTAGTGGCCCTCCCTCGAACCGTTGGACCGCATGGAGGTGATCATTACGAGCCGCATAGGGATACATCCGCCTGAGCCGCATGGAAATGGTCCGCTTGAGCCGCATGGGAAGGCCCCCGTTTTGAGCCGCATGAGGCTGTTTCGGCCTGAGCCGCATAAGACGGCTTCATTCTGAACCGCATGAGAAGTCTTTGTTCGAGCCGCATACGAACGCCCACGTGGCAAGGCCACGTGGCATTTTTATGGATATCGGGGGATTGTGTCAGAGGTCTCTTTCTCTTCCCTAGGGGTCTGTCATTATGACAGAGTCATAATTGCCTCTCTTGTGCCAGGGCTGTCACTTTTTTTTCAGAGTTGTCAGCCGTCAAAGTAATTAATACAGCATAGGTCGGAGGGGAACACTGTTACGCCACGTGTCTTCTGAGCCGCATGGGATGTCTTGGGCCGCATAGTCCCTTATGTCGCATGACTCTCTGAGCAGCATGGGCTTTCTGAGCCGTATGGAATTTCCTAGCCGTATGGATTATTTTCCATGCTTCTACAAGACCCCCTTCAAAGTTTTCAATTTGTAAAATTGAAATACTTTGAATAAGAAGCATGGCTGTATATTCTTTTTGGCCGCATATGAAACCCCGACCGTATAGATAACTTGGCCACATAGATTGTTCAGCAGCGTAGGTGGTTCAGCCGTAGGGGATTGTTCAGCCGCATAGCTTCTCGCCACGTGTGCGGGTCTTTAATTGCCTCAAATTCGTTTCAGCGCCATTTTTTAGGGGGAATCCCAAGGGTCAGCTCATTAAATCTTTCGGATTTTATGCCCTGGGTGAATCTTGGAGACGAAACCCGAGGAGTCGGTTTCGCTTTTTTATGAGGCGGTTATTAGCCTACGTGTCCTCTTTCTCCCATCCTCCTATAAATAGGAGGAGTTTGAAGAGAGAAAGGGCTTCTTTACTTTCTTTCAAATTCCTCAAATCTTTCCTATCTTGATTGTCCTTCTCCTCTTCGATAACTAATGGCTCCCAAGAAGACCGTGGCAGCAAAGGGCAAGAAGGCAGCCTCTACTTCCGCCTCGACTGCGGCTGCTCCTTCGCCGGTCGTCGTACCTGATGTTCATCCTGACGTTCACCCCCCCCCCATTACTGGTAAGGATAATGTATGAGTTAAAGAACCCTAACTGCCATGGCTACGTCGTATACTTTATGCACGAGTCTTTGCAAGTCGCATGTTCGCCCTACGGCTGAGCTGCGAGCCGCATAAGAAAACCACCGTGTCTGCATATGCGCTTCGTCGGTGAAACCGCATAAGCGACGCTAAACCGCATAGACTTTTATTGCACAGAGCCGCATAAGTGTTCTTCTGAGCTTGAGCCGCATGAGGCTTTTGGAGCCGCATAAGGCTTCGGAGCCGCATAAGGCTTCAGGGAGCCGCATGGATGTTTTCCTGAGCTGCATGAGGCTTGGAAGCACCCAATCAGCTCTCTTTATCCATCTGGTTAACTTATCTTTCTCTGTCTTTTCTTCAGTGAATCTGTCGGTTAACGCTGCTGGAGAACTCTTGGTGGGTAGCGCCCAAGCTGCTCTCGGCTATAGGTACGACCATATTGTTCAGCATATGACAGACCAGTTTCCGAGCGATGAGCCTCTGGCTAGACTGAATGCCATCAAGCACCAGTCTTTCCATTTCCTTAACGCTATGATAAACTCCGAGAAATTCGAAAGAAAATATTTGAAGCCTGCTTTCTTCTTTGGAGATGCCTTGACCGTGGAGAACAGTCATGTTCTGGAGGTGTCGGAGAATTGGAGTTTTGTCTCTAACGGGATGGTGATCCGCATCCCCCAGATGGAGCGACACTTCCCATTATCTTGGTTCAATATGCTCCCATTGGACCGGAAGATGGAGGAGACTTTAACCCCTACCAGAAGTGGCATGTTCGTGGGGAACATCTATTATAATAACAATCTGAAGTCCGTGACTGCCGGCAAGGTGCAAACTAGCTGTTCTATGACGGGATTGGTCCCAGGTTCTTTCCTGAATGTGGCGGGCCCTAACTTCACATTTTCTACCGTCGATACTTTTATAAATCAACTTGCTCGGAAGGGCTCCTATCCCGTTGGCCGGTTGATGTTCCCTGGTTGGGTACACCCTATTCCCTCGTGGACCAATTTGTCTACGTGGATCTTGTAGAAGTATGAGGCCTTTTTGTGTGAGATTGGCCTTTACCACGCTATCCGAGGCACCAGTCATCGCTTGTCCATAAACAAGAAGCTGTTCATGTCTCTGCTGGAGATGTATAATTGCCGTACAGGAACCTTTTACACACCTGTAGGGGAAATGGGACTCGCGGTCCATGAAATACATGCGGTCTCCAAGCTTCCTTGGGAGGACGAAGCTTTTGAAGCGTATACTCCCACTAATGAGGAACTCGAAGATTTGGAACGACGGTATCCTGGCTTCGTGGCTCTTTACCAAGAGATACTGTGCCATTATAGCACATGTCATCAGATAACCCGAAAGGATAGTAACTCGGAAGGGAATGCTCCCAACACCAAGGACTGGGTACACTATCTCTTTCCGACAGATGCCTCAGGTCAAGTTACCTCTCGTCGCCCTCGATCTCGGGAAGCGGTTAAGGACTTGGCGTCGTCGGCTAAGAGAGTGGCCACAACCAGTGACAGATTCGGGAGTAAGACTAACCCTTTTGGTTACTTTTACCAGGATACCCAAGAGCTATCCGAGAAGGCGCTTCCGGCGAGATTTTTGATGATCTGGCTACGAAATTGTGTAGTCTCGGGAGGAGCCGGTTCTATTGAGAGAATTAGTCGTAACTTCATCCTTCCGGCTGTGAAGTTAGTTTTGCGAATCAGTCTAGCTCTTCTCCCGACCATGGTGTGCAGCATACACCGTAGCCTTCGTACCTTCACATCCAAAGTCATTGCTTACGACGTAACCAAGGATTTTGAACGAACTGAGTTGCCCTATCACTATTTGATGGGGTGGCTGCAGATACATTATCCGTCTTTGACGAGACCGAGATCTGAAGACGGTGTGACTGATGATGACGCATTTATCTTCCGCTATCGTGACGAGCCTTGGGAATGTGAGACCATATAGGCTTTCCAGATGGCATTGGCGAGGGCAGATGAGTATCATATTTTCGTATCTGTCCCTCGCTTTACCGCCAGGGACATAGAGGTTGTACATCTTGACGGTATTGCACCCCCTCGGCTTCTGGATGGCCAGATGCTCCTATGGCTGCGTAACATCCGCCCCGCACATCTGGTGTATCGCAACCGCAACACTGTCTTTCTGGAGCCTTATCTGCCTAGCAGGTTTGCCCGGTAGTTTGGATATAGCCAACTTTGTCTAGACAGCCCCAGCTCTTGTCTGGGTTATGAAGGTAGCCTTCTTGATGGTATCAGGGCTTGGCAATATTATGATTCATTCCATACTCGTACCATTTTCTCGGTCCCTGCCATTAAGGAGTCAGTGGAGATCTTGTATATGGCGGCTTTGTATCATGTCATGGCGAACAAACTCCCGGTCGGTTTTAACCCAGGTACCAGTTTTATTGTTGGTACCAATCTGGAGGAAGGCTCTCAAGAGGCCAAGAAAAGAAAGACTAGAGTCGAAGTGCCAGATTTGGATTCCGCTGCTGAGGGTGATCAAGGCAACGAGCATGATAGAGATGATTCTATCCTTCCAGTGGCAGACGCAGAGGTGGATCAGCCGCCTATTTTGTCAGATGAGATGTTGGGGGATCAGTCACTCATTGCGCCTAGTCCTACTCCAAAACGTAGCAGGCAAGTTTCTCCTGTTGGCGGTGTTTCTCGATCCTGGAAGCTGGTTGCGACTAGGCACCGCCCGCTAGCCATAAAAGAAAGTGGAGAAGAAGTCTACCCTGCGTCAGAGGTAACAAAACCGCTCTCGATTCCTTCTTCCTTCTTTCTTTCTAGCTTCAATTCTAATCGTCTTCGTTCCCTCTTTTAGGTGTCAGGAGAAGAAGAAGAGTTTCAAGATGCCGAGGTGGTGACCCAGGATGACGGGGACTCCCGTGAGCCTGTTCCTTTTCAAGATGACACAGATCAATCTGTATCCCCCTTCGAGGTGGCGGGGACCGAGGACGTGACTGAGTTTCACTCGGGGATTGCGGGTGAGGGGACCATGCCAGTTGTGGATGAGCTGCAGCCTTCATGCCCCTCCCCTGGTAAGATTAGTCGAATCTTAACCTGTGAGGAAGCCTATCTGCTCTATCATCACATCCTTCGGGTCACGTAGATTGATTGTCATTCTGGACATACAGGTCTTGCCTCTCCAGTGCCGAGAATGGACGTTGTCGAGACAAACCCATTCGAAGGGGCATTGGTGGGGAGGGGTGTACCCCCTTACCTTCCTGCTCGTCTTGACGGGCTTTCTGGGGGCTCGAGTTTAACAGGCCAGGTATCGAGGCAGTCGGGGCAGGAAACGATGGTCATTACGTCATCCTCTACTTCAGTGGCCCCAAGGATAGACCTTTCTGCTCTACCGAGTGTCCAAGCCCTCCGGGCGGCGGAAGATGAGTTAGTCGCCATCCATGCATCGTTCTACTCAGACTCTGTTCCCCTGGTGGCAAGCTCTAGCGTTACTTTTTCGACATTGCCGTCCCTGCTTCCTCTGACGCCATCCTCTGCTAAAGTTCTGGACGACGCGTTACAGGACGTGGTTGTCAGTTTTCATCATCATTTGAAGAGGGGAATCAAGGCTGCTGTGGAAAGAGGGACCTCCTTCACCTTGGCCCGGCAATGCGTCCAGGGTCAAATTAATATCCTTAGGAATCTTTCTGGTGATGCAGGGATGGCTTCGCTTCTGGAGATGAAATTGTTAGAGGCTGATCAGCTGGTGGCCGAGCGTCGAGTATTGCGGCAGGCTGATCTGTCTGTTGTTATAAACGAGGAACGGGGTTCCCTTATTGCTGTTATAGAGAGGACCAGGGCTGCTCGGGATAAGACCAGATCGGCCATACTGAAGGATCTCAGCAATTTATCTGATCGGTATGATCAACTGAGTTATGCGAATGAAAACGTCACGGCTCGGGAGGAATCTGTCTCTCGTGAGATTACTTAGATGCGGGAGCAAATCCTTGCGCTTCAGAAGAAGTTGACTTTCTTGGAGTCTGAACTTGAGGCTGCCCGAAATAGCAGGGGACTAATTGTTCAGGAGGCTGACGGGGTTAATCAGGCTTCGACTGACCTGGAGACTGCCATGAAGAAATTGGAAGACGACTGCCAGGCGCTCTTGGGCTTGGATAATGGGGAACGGTTATTCCAGGAGGCCGAGCGTCGGGCTGGACGACGGATTGAACGGGGGACCACCTCAGTGAGAAATCGGCTCCTGGAATTGTGTAATGCTGATCTGTAGTTGGTATTTTCTTCTTGTTTTGTTTTTGTTTTCTCTTTTTTTTTCTTTTAAACGGGACGTGGTCCCAAACATGTAGTGCTTTTTTTCTTCCTTCAAATAAAGAGTGCTTTCAATTCTATCCTTCATTTGTATTGCTTGCTGCGCCTGTGATATTGCGGTTATGTTCTCCCCCGCATAGGAGATATATTTGTGGACCTGTTACCCATGGCATACCTTGGTTTTAGGTAAAGATAACAAGTTTTGGTCAGGATACCTGAAGCAGCCATTGTAAAGTGGTCATGGGTGCTCTTGGTATTGGAAAAAGGAATGCCGTAGAGCAGCTGGGCTCCTGGGGCATGATGAGATGGTAGGTTTGTTCTAAGAAACTTAGCTGAGGATATTTGTGGGCCTATTATCCTTGGCGTACCCTGGTTTAGGATACGGATAATAAGATGAAGGGGAACCGACATACTTGCTCAGAGGTAATGAGGACATGGCATGTAGGAAAGTTTTTTAAACGTAGAGTCTTCCTACTCAGAGGTAATGAGGATATGGCAGGAGTGAACTCGACGAAGGATATTGGTGGTCAACAGAGGACACTTGTGGTCAACAGAGGACATTTATGGTCAACAGAGGACATTTGTGGTCAACAGAGGATATTTGTGGTCAACAGAGGACATTTGTGGTCAACAGAGGATATTTGTGGACCTATTACCCTTGGCGAACTCCGGTTGTGGGTACAGATAATAGGTCGAAAGGGGATCATCATACTTACTCAGAGGTAATGAGGACATGGCAAGTATGAAGGTTTCTTCGACGGAGCCTTCCATTCAGAGGTAATGAGGACATGATAGGAGTGGGCTCAATGAAGGAGGGCACATAGAATGACTCAGAGGTAATGAGGACATAGAAGTTCTATGTAAGGGGTGATTTGTTTTTGGCGAAAGTGGAACGACTCAGAGGTAATGAGGACATGGCCGTTTTGGAAATTTGTGGATCGATTACCCTTTTTGTGCACTGGGAGTGCGGGTATTAGATCATGAGGGAGGATCTCCTTCAAGAAGAAAGTTCAGAGGTATGATTATACATGACTTGCTACCTGAAAGAGTGATCGAGATGTGAGTTCAGAGGTACCAGCGGGTACATGACTAGAGAGTCTGGAGAATGGTGAGCATGAATTCAACGGTACCAGCGGGTACATAACTCAAAAATTTGGAAAACTATGAGGGTGAGTTCAGTAGTACCAGCGGGTACGTGACTCAATAATCTGGAGAATGTTATTTAGACATAATATTTCTTCAGGAACTTGCCGTTGACGGGCAATATGAGCAAGTCTCCGTTTTGCTTAGCGAGGCGGTAAGTACCGTTGGAGAACACGGCCTCGATGACAAATGGACCTTCCCATTTTGGCTGGAACTTGTCGGCGGTCTTGTGAGTCATGACCATTGGCCTCCGGACTGCCAGAACAAGATCGTCCACTTGGAATGTTCTAATTTTGACCTTCTTGTTGAAGGCTCCTGGGATGTGTGCTTGGTATAGCTCGATCCTTTGCTGAGCTAGGAGGCACTTTTCATCTAAGGCCTCCAACTCTTGTAGTCGACGTCGGTAGTTGTCATCCGTCATCAATTGATACGTGAGGGCGACGCGGAGTGAGGGTATTTGAGTCCCTAATGGGAGAACAGCCTCACTCTCGTATATTAGAGAGAATGGCGTGTTCCCGGTAGCTGTTCGGACTGTAGTACGGTACGTCCATAAACACTCGCCGAGCTTCTCGTTCCAGTCATGTTTGTTGGAGGAGACAAACTTCTTGAGGAGTTTGATGATTGTTTTATTGAATGCCTCTGCCAACCTGTTCGCTGTCGGGTTGTACGGCGTCGAAGCAATATTCTGAATACGGTGCTTATCGCAAAACCGATAGAAAGTGTGGCTTGCAAACTGCGGACCATTATCATGGATGATCCTTCGGGGCAGTCCAAAGCGGTAGATGACGTGATGCTTAAGGAAGCTGATCACGTTTGAAGTCTTGACTTCTGCGAGTGGGACAACTTCCGCCCATTTGGAGAAGTAATCAGTGATCGCAAGTATGAAGCGATATCCCCGGGAGGAAGGTGGGGTGATTGGACCAATGATATCCATTCCCCATGCTTCGAATGGCCAGGACGCCACTGTCAGATGTAGAAATTCGGATGGTTGGTGAATGAAGTCCGCGTGGACTTGGCAGGCTTTGCATTTTCTAGCATAATCTATCGTATCTGCCACTATCGTGGGCCAATAGTAGCCCATTCGTCGAAGATGGTCTTGCAATTTAGGACCGGGCTGGTGGGCCCCGCGGACACCGTCATGAGCTTCTCGTACGACTTCTTTGGCTTCTGCTTTTGACAGACACCGAAGCAGTAATCCGTCGTAGGAGCGGCGATACAGCATTTTTGTCTCTGTATCGTAGAAGAATCTGAGAGAACGCCGTCTGATGGAAGTGGCTTCCTTTGGGTTCTCGGGCAGGATGTCGTAGACGACGAAGTCGATGAATGGTTGTCTCCAATCTGGGGTATCATCGATCGTCTGGGCAGAATAACTCGCCACGAATTGTATATTGTTCTTGGGACAGACTAGTTCGTGGCCTATCACATCTACTGATTGGCGATCATAATTCGGAACTGCTAGGGAAGCGGCAAGACCAGCTAGGGCATCAGCTTCAATATTTCAGAGTCTGGGGACATGTTCGATGAAGAACCCCTCGAACGACGATATGATGTCAATCGTTATTTGGTGATAAGGGATCATGTCTTCGTGGCGGACCTCGTATGAGCCCCGGATCTGATTGACGATTAGTTGGGAGTTACCGTATACTTCAAGGTATTCTACCCCCAGCTCTCTTGCAAGTTGGAGGCCAATGACCAGAGCATTGTACTCGGCCATATTGTTAGAGCAGGGCTCTGTGAGGGAATAAGCACGGTTAATCACCAATCCGAAAGGGGAGACCAGCACTACCCCGACTCCGACGACTATATTGCCTTTAGGTCCGATCCTCGAAGCACTATCGAAGAACATTCGCCATATATCATCGTGAGAGGTTGCATGCGAGTCGGTGACCTCATCTGGGATCTCTTCATATATTCTGGAGGACTCCGAGCCTGGGTGGGCTGCTAAGAAGTCTGTCAGGGCTTGACCTTTGACTGCCTTTTATGGGACGAAGATCATATGATAAGGGGACAGCAATATTGCCCATGTAGTGAGGTGAGAGCTGAGTGCCCCTAGTTTAGTCATGAGTACCATGAGAGGGTTGACTCGTGAGATCACATGTATCGTTTGTCCGGTGACATAGTACCGTATTTTCGGAATGGCGAATACCAGGACAAGGCATTTCTTCTCCACAGTGGTGTATCGGTGCTCTGGCCCAATCATCATTCGACTGAGGTAATATATGGCTTGCTCAATGCCTGCGTCGTTATTTTGTACGAGCAGAGCCCCGAAGGAATGTTCCATTGCTCGTACATAGAGCAGGAATGGTTTTCCAAAAACCGGGGCCACCAGGACTGGAGGGTTCGACAAATATTCTTTGATGCTGTCGAAGGCGCGCTGGCATTCCTCATCCCATACGAATGAGACACCTTTCTTCATGAGATGGGTGACTGGTCGACATCGTCCGGAGAGGTTGAAAATGAACCTCCTGATGTAAGCTAGCCTCTCTTGAAGGCCTCTGAGTTCGCGGAGATTTTTCGGAGGACCCATCTCCATGATTGCTTTCGTCTTCTCAGGGTCTACATGGATACCCTGTGCAGTGATGATGAAGCCCAAGAACTTCCCGTTGGATACGCCCAGAAAGGACTTCGTAGGGTTCATTTTCAAATTGTGCGCTCGCTTAGGTCGAATACCGTCCTTAGATCCTGCAGATGGTCTCCCTTGCAACGACTCTTAACAGCTATATCGTCAACATAGCACTCCACTATCTTGTGTAAGTGGTCTCTGAACATGACGCTCATGGCTCTTTGATAGGTGGCGCCGGCATTCTTCAAACCGAAAGGCATGACTGTGTAGCAGTACGTGCCAATTGGTGTTCGGAATGATGTATGCTTTTCGTCATCAGGAGACATTTTGATTTGGTTGTACCCCGAGAAGCCATCCATGAACGACATACATTCGAAGCCGCAGGTATTGTCGATCATGATGTCTGTGATAGGAAGGGGGGAATTCATCTTTGGGGCACGTCTCGTTCAGATTACGGAAGTCGATGCAGATTCGAATCTTTCCATTCTTCTTAAGGACGGGTACTATATTGACGACCCAATCGGGATGTTGCTCCTCACGAATGAAGCCGCTGGCTATCAGTTTGTTGACTTCGGCTTCGATCGCGTCCATGATGCCTGGTCGGAAGCGTCGCTGTTGTTGCTTGACTGGCTTCGCATCCGGCCGAATGTTGAGTTTATGAAGAGCAATGTCGAGATTTAACCCTGGCATGTCTTTATAGCTCTAGGCGAACACATTAATGTATTCTCTGACAAGTTCTAGCTGCGACTCCCGCTCTTCGTCTGCTAGGCTTTTACTGACGAAAATTGGTTTTGGAGAAGATTCGCTGCCGAGGTCAACCTGTATGACTTCATCTTCAGTAGGAGGTTCTCTCAGTTCGAACCGTTTTTTCCCATTGTGTATCCAATTGCTGGGCCCTACGGCTCTAGCTCGAGGATTTCGGAGATGTCTTCGTCTTCTTCGTAAGCGTCGGCGAATGCCATGTTGACTGACAAGACTTGTCTGAACACGTCTCCGATGCTGGTATCCGAGTCAGAAGTTGGTGACCCGGTTGAATATGACTGCCAGTAGCATTCTTCATCTGAACTCTCAGGGGTCGTAGTAGGCGTTACATACCCTAACCTGCATCGAGTTTTGCTATAGTAGTCCCGTGGTTTGCCTGCCGGGACTGACGGCTTAAAAGGTAATCGTTGTCTAGTGCCGTAGTTCAAATCCGGCATTGTCTCCAGATCATACCCTTATTTCTGTATGAGATATTTGCATTGGAGGCTATAAAGATACAGAGGCAGTCTCCCAGCATCTGACCCGAGGTCGGCTTCCTCTATGGTGAAGGGATGCGGGTCGTCCTTCCGGCCGAAGATGATTGGATGGTCCCTTCCCTCGATCATTCGGTAAGCGTCTTCTACTGGAGTAAGCTGGATCGCGGTATACACATTTGTCACCTGTGTGTGTAGGTGAGTGCTTATACCGTGTTCCATAGCATACATTGTATATAGCTTATTGAGCTCGGTGTAGTTCAAAGATAACCCTTTATTGATGAAGTAAGGTATCTTTTCTAGGGGGATTACATCATCAGCGGAAGGGAGCATCAGTATAGGCAGCCACATACTTGGCTAGCTCCGGTTCCTCTTCGGCTACCCCCTGGGTAAGTGAAGACTGAGGGGACGACCTGGAAAGCTTGATTGTCAGTGGTTCAGTTGATGGAGCTGAGCGTGGAGTTGTCGGCAGACTAGGGACCTCCAGTTTGGTACTCGATGTGGGGCGAGGAGTGGTTGGTTCGCTAGCAGTGTCAGACCTCGAATCGGGGTGACGACCCTTCTTGGAAAGGCGTATCGTCAGCGGTTTGTCGGAGGGATTGAGCTTCTCCGTTTGGGGCTGACCGACTCTCGACAGTCTGATTGTTAGTGGCTCCGCTGTGGATCTTGGCACTTGGCCAGACCTCGGTAGCCGGATTATCATCTGCTCTTCTTGTGCCGAGAGGCGATTGCGTCCTTACGCAGAGTGGCGTTAAGGGGTGCAGACTTGCCCGGTTTGCGAGCTTGGAGGTGGATCGTCAGAGGCTCTTCTGATCCTGTGGATGTCTCGATACTAGCTTGTACATCTCCTTCACCAAGGTGCTTCTTCGACTTTTCGTACAGGCAGGAGTCTGAGTAGTAGGATTTGACCCCTTTGAAGGGATCGATATCAGCAAATTCTGTCCTTACGAAGCCGTATTTGTCGACATATTTGAAGCACTGGTGTAGCATGGAAAGCACGATCATGTAATCGTATATCCATGGACGCCCCAAGAGGATGTTGTAAGAAGTGTCTGCATCTATGACGTAGCAGGTGACTTCGGATTGGAGATCGCCAATCTGACACTTCAGGCGAATCTTCCCGATTGGGTAGCTCCTGCCCGAATTGAAACCGCTGATGGCGGTACTTGTAGGTGTCAGGCGATGCATTGGGATGTAGAGATGATGTAGCAGACCCTTCAGGATGATGCTTATGGAAGAGCCAGGATCAATGTGCATCCGATCCACCTTTACGTCGCCGATGTATCCAGTATAATATAGTGGGCGATCGTGCAGATTAGTTTTGATGAGCATATCTTACGGGGTGAAGACGATGTTTGGCATTGCGCCAGTGCAGGCACTGTCCTGGAGATCCACAGGTGAGTCCTCCCCGGTGAGGTTGGATTGAGCCAGATAGGCATCGACATTTTGGAGTGCTTCGCTCAATGTAATACGAACGTCCTTAGAGAGCCTTAGGAGTTCGTACAATGACAACTTGGCCGGTGTGTTAGCCAATTGCGCTAAGATGTCAAAGTTGTAGGGCCTCTCTAGCCCTTGGACTGCCTCTTTTCGGAGGGATTTATCGAAGCGAGTCTCCTTCGGCCTAGGCTTGTCGGTCGTCGAAGGCTGAGCCAGTCCCGGAGCATCACTTGTAGTGGGTTGATGATTTTCTGCTGGATTGTCAACCACAGGTTGGGATTACGCTCCAGACCGCAGTGACGACGGCTGTAGCTTCCTCGATGTCTGCCGAGATTGTGTGGCAGGTCCTAACTTTTTCACTTTTCTTCTTGTAGGTGGAAGATGGTGTGGGCCGAGTCACTTCTGACACCAAGTCTGGATGGATCCACATGACCTTCCCTCGTGATGTGGTGAGGGGCACTAGACCAGCAGCCTGATCTCGGGGAGGTGGAAGATTAGCAATCTCCATTGTCGCCAGAGGGATGGGGACCACCCCGTCTTGAGTTTCTGTTAGAGGGAAGCTGCCGAATTATACTGACACCATATTGGCTGCCACCGTTACCTCTTCGAAATCGATGGCCAAAGCGTTCGAATCGATGAGGTTTTCGATGTACCGTTTCAGCTGGTAGCAGTCGTGTGTGGCATGGTGGACGTAGCGATGGTAATGGCAGTACTTTGGGTTCTCTATCTCTGCCGGCCGTGGTTCCCATCTTGGTGGAGGAAGCTGGATTCTGTCTCCTTGTATGAGCATAACCAAGATGGGCTTGACGTGACCGTCTTCGAAGGAGTACGTGATCTGCGGCCATTGTTTGTCTGCTGGCTTTGGATCAGGTTTTTGTGCCGTGTCGGCCACCATAGCTTGCTTGCCTCTGCTGTCTCGATTGTTGGAGGAATTACCCCCATTGTCGTTGTTGGTGTTAGGACGTTTGCCCTTGTTCTCTCTATCCGAGATGTGCAACCCCAATTGGCGAGCCTTCTTCAATCGTTCTTCTGCGCTTGTGGCGCGGATGATGAACGTCTTCCAATCCTTAAATTGACTTTCGCCCATCCAGAGACTGATCGTTGGAAGCAGTCTTTTTTGGCAAATCTCAATCAAGGAGGAATCGGGATTTTCGGAGGGCAGCTTCATGGCGGTTTGGCGGAACCGCTCAATGTAGTTCCTTGTCAGCTCCTTCTCTCCTTGGACGACGTCCATGAGGGTGGACATGGTGACGTCCTGTCCTACTTCGTAGAATCTCTCCAAGAACATGCGCTTGAAGCCGGCGAAGGAGTGGATGCAGTTGTCCGGCAGATTGCGATACCAGTCGAAGGCGACTCCTTCCAATGCCCCGACGAATAATCGTGTGAGAATAGCATCGTCATGGGGCAAATGGTCGGTGGTGACCTCGAAGTAAGTGATGTACCGACTTGCTGAGGTCTTGCCATCATAGGGATTGATATTGAACGGCTTATATCTTGGTGGGAATGGAACATCCCTCCATGCAGCGGATATGGTTGCCGTATTCTGAGGTCTTGAGAGTTTTCTCGAGCGTGGAACATGGCTCGGAGCTCCTGGACCTCTCTTCTCGCTTCTCGTGCTTCATCCACGGCGGTGGGGACCGTTGTTTCCGGAGGATTGTTGCCCGGGTTCGGTGCCGCCGAATTTGAGTCAGCATTGACCGCGGGACCCGCGCTTGTTTGGCCAGGCGTCCCTCCTTGCAGAGTTGGAAGGACCGCTTTAATCTCGTCTACAGACTTGACCAAAGCAAGTAATATGGCTTCGAGACTGTCGATGCGCTGACGATCACTGGAACCACCTTGGTTGCTGTCTGTCATGAATACCGTCTTCACATGAGGAGAGATAGACTGAGCGGTGGAGGAAGCGCCCTCTGAATCATACTCTTATAGTGAGAAGTCATCGGGGTATGTGGGTATGTTCCCTTTTGATTCAGACTCGGAAGGAACAGTACCCCCAGCCTCCGAGTTCGCCTCGTCATAGGAGTTGTGAACGTCGTCGGGGACTGTCGAGGTTTGCTGTATCTGATGGGAGGGTTGTCTCCACAGGCTCATCTTCTTGGAACATCGGATTGCTGTGGAGACTCGGAGGGGTGCTACCCCCAGCCCCAGCAACCCCCTGCCTTATGGACGACGAATCTCCCACTGTAGTAGATTTCGTCTTAGAGCGAGTACCTTGGAAAACTCCAGTGGTGGGCACCAGCTTAGACGACAGTCTTTTAGTCGTAGTGGTTGAGATCTTCGGGCTGGAACATTCGTCTTCTTCCCCTTCCATCGGCGGGGACTTTCCGAGCAGAGTTGCAGGAGACGACGGGTAGTGCCTCGTCTTCTGAAGATGGCTGTTGCAGTCTTTGAAAGACAGACTGTCGGTCTTCTTGCATCGTCGTGCCATTGCAGCAGCAGTTGACGATGATTTGGGTGCAGTGACGTCCGTGGGAGGACTCTTTGCATCCCGATGAATCTTTTCTTTCCTTGCGTTTGTGGAGGATGGCCTCACGCAAGTCAGATGGGTCTGGACCGACCATGTTTGCTCCCGGGATTTTGGGAAGACTTTTGTGAACCTCCATGTCTGTCTGCCGCCGGGGGCTGGACTCGAGTGGTTCTGTACAACTTCTCATCCGAGGCCCGCGTAATAATTAGCAGGATGCCCTGATAGTCAGAGGTTAGGGCAGCTGACTGGGCTTGGTGGGCCCGTGCTGTCCTAGACTTCTTCCTTTTAGCACTCGCGGGTGCGTATTAGGAAGTCCAAGTTGAATATCACAGAGTCTGGCTTATCATCCAGAGAATCATCAGGGTCAGGACCGCATGAGAGACAGTCGAAGACTGATTGAGAGAAGCGTGGAACAGCCGCTATGAGGCTAGGATTGGGAACCGTGCAGGCTGTCTGCATGCGGCTGTCTTTAGCTGTCGGATGGGTTATTCCTTGTGCGACTAGGAGTTACGACCGTGCAGGCTGGCCGCATGCGGTTGGCAATTGTGGCCACATGGGTTTTCTGCAAGCGATTGACTTCAGTAGCCGCATAACCTTCGTCCATGCGGTTGGCAACTGTAGCTGCATAGGCTATGCGGCTGACAGATGTGGCCGCATGAGTTTTCTTTCTGCGGTTTGCGGATGTAACCGCATAGGCTCTCTCCATGCGGCTAGAACCCTTATGCGGCTCGGATCGCATAGAGTTCCTCTTTGCCCCTGCAAGTCCAGCATCATAATATTTTCTTCTGTCGGACTTGGGGACAACAGAGTCGTCTATGATCTGAAGTGGGGCCGCGGGAGAGTCTTCTCCGCCGTCCTTTGAGCAATAGAGGGTATCTCTGCAAGAGCTTCAGTAGGAACGAAGGATCGGGGTCTCCACTCCTTGCGGGCCTTCTTTGTGCGGGCTCGCTTCTGGACCGAGCCAGCGCTCTTGTCGGAGAGCATTTCTTCGAACGCCTGTTGGTCGAACCGGGCGACCATCTTCTATTGCGTGGAGCCAAGCTTGGCTGCATCCGATTGCGTCACCAACTCCTCAGCCATAGGAGAAGTTTGTCCCCAGCAGAGTCGCCATCGTGTTTGCCATGAAATATAAAAGAGCAGAACAGTTTTATGGGAGGACTGGACTTTTACTTCACGTTACAAACTTGCTTGTACAAAGAAAGCCTAGGGACGAAAACCTAGGTACAGCAATCTAAGCACAATTATTTATTTTTGATTCTGGGGGGTGACGATAGAGGCTCGGGAAGGCGACGGCAGCCCTGCCTTACTCCTTGGATGATCGGTATGCAGCCTTGGCTCCTGTGACGAGATGGTTGGCGTTGATGAAGAAATGCTCTTCTTACTTTCCTCGTATTGGTCTTCTGGCTTCTCTCTCTGGATTGATCTCTGTAGATTTTTCTCTCTGATTATTGGGGGGAAGTGTCTCTCTGTATGTGCGTATCTCTCTCTGTTCATTATATTTCACATGAGAATGGCACCTTGCTATTTATAATAGTGGGAGCCTCATTAGGGTTTACAATGATTGTTTCTTGGAGATGGCGGCGGCCTGTGGATTGGTCAATCTAGGCCATTCATTTTGATTGTGACGAATCCGGACCATTGAGTGTAGATTACACCAAATCTCATCAGCAATTAATGTTGATTGGAATAAATCTTCCTCATAATGATCTTCTGATGTCTGCGAATAAATTTGATTTATTCTCCTGCCACGTGTCCCAGATTATGGGAATTTGATCCAATCTTTGACTGCAATAAATCTGAGAAATTGATCGGCTTAGGACACGTGTCCTAGGAACCACTGGGGGGATCTGAACCGCATGAAGATTGAGCCGTATAAGATTTAGGCCGCATAAGATTTGGGTCCGCATATGGTTTTGGGCCACGTGTCAGGGCTGCCTGGGTAGTGGCCCTCCCTCGAACCTTTGGACCGCATGGAGGTGATCATTACGAGCCACATAGGGATACATCCGCCTGAGCCGCATGGAAATGGTCCGCTTGAGCCGCATGGGAAGGCCTCCGTTTTGAGCCGCATGAGACTATTTCGGCCTGAGCCGCATAGGACGGCTTCATTCTGAACCGCATGAGAAGTCTTTGCTCGAGCCGCATACGAACGCCCACGTGGCAAGGCCACGTGGCATTTTTATGGATCACGGGGGATTGTGTCAGAGATCCCTTTCTCTTCCCTAGGGGTCTGTCATTATGACAGAGTCATAATTGCCTCTCTTGTGTCAGGGCTGTCACCTTTTTTTCAGAGTTGTCAGCCGTCAAAGTAATTAATGCAGCATAGGTCGGAGGGGAACACTGTTACGCCACGTGTCTTCTGAGCCGCATGGGATGTCTTGGGCCGCATAGTCCCTTATGCCGCATGACTCTCTGAGCCGCATGGGCTTTCTGAGCCGCATGGGATTTCCTAGCCGTATGGATTATTTTCCATGCTTCTACAGAGCTAGAACACCTGCGAAAGACAAGAGCACACACCTGGCGAGATAACCAGGTCCTCAGGGGGACGTAACAAGACACATAATATCATGCCCTATAAACTGAACAAATATTGCTCAAATAAATAAGTCAATTGAATTATAACATGGTCCAATACACACCTATTGAACTAGCGTACCATTCCCCCAACCAAACAAGGACAGAAGATGGTAAACTAATTAAGGTGACGTATCTTTCCACGCTATGAATCCAATATGGTATCCGGACCCCAACAAGGTTCAATACCTTCTAATCGGAGTAGTAAGTCACACCTACAACCAAACAAGGACAAGATGTGACGAACTATTCTGCGATAAGTTATTGTTCCAAGCCACGGTCAGATACAAGTACCCAAACCAAGAGTACTCATATTTACCGGATAAGGGCGCCTAACCAAATCTAAGTGAATGCAGTTTTAAGAACAGTTCATGGTCGCATGACTACCGGGTCAAGTCAAGAAAATATCAATGCATTACCTCAATAGCGAGTCACAACACCATATACTATTCCTCAGTATCGAGCGAGTCTATAGCATATAGTCTACCTATCGTTCCTCAGTAGCGAGCGAGTCTATGATAGATGGGGTGGTAGTCAACTTCCAATCATGTTCTTTTCGTCTAATGCCAACACATAACTGCTAAGTCTTCTAGCATGCAATTCTATTAGCAGTTATTTCCTAACGTACGGCTTATACGTACTGGTGGCCAGCCAATCACGCATGTCCGAGTACTATATGTGACTCACAACAACATTGTATAAATATGTCAAGGCCTATGAATGCAACACACAAGGTGGTCCCTTAAATCTAGGTTTAATGCGTAAGAAAAATAATACATATCAGGAAATATAAATGAACGGTAAGTTCTAACAGGTTATGCCATGTATCACAGTTTATTTTGCATATAAAAAATAATAAATAATGCATGAAATATGAGCTAAAATAAATAAACAGCAAATAGCAAGGTGTCTTGCCTGAGGTCCTTGCTGGTGAAACCGACAATCTCCTTGGGTACAGAATAGTCACAGGGCTACACAAGATGAACTTAGACGATGTGACAAACTTCTAAAATAAAAACCAAAAATAAAATATTTTGGAAAAAATTTGGGAAAAAAATATGATGTGTATTTTTCCGTCAGCATTCCGAAACTTCAAACGGTTCGTGATTCTGATTCCCGGTTCTCCCAGAATCTCAAAAACACTAAAATGTGTCAGATTTCGGACAACTGACACTCCATCAAATTTTTCAGAAAATTAATTTCTGAATTTATGAAAATAAAATTTATATTCAGAAAATATACCTCAATACGACTCCAACAAAAAAATTAGAGGTCAAACGGAGTCCGAAGTTGGGAGTTATGGTCATTCGAAGTTGCTACAACCTTTGAAAATTCAGGCTAAATTTATGACGAAAAAAGAGAGAAATTTTGACAAGATGGTTTGAAAGATGATTTTATTCATAGATTCGATAGATATATATATATATATATATAATGGCTAGCAATTAGAAAATTATGATAGGATTAGAACTAAATCAATAAGGATGATTATGATTACCAACTAATTTGGATAGAAATAGGATTGGTTTAAATAAGAAACGATCTAATTAATGCTAGATATGATTCCAATAGGATAAAATTTCTAATGGGTAAATCTTCCCATAAATTTAAATCAAATAAATTATTTAAAAACAAATCAATTTGATTGCAATCCTTTAAATTATTGTCATAATAACTTTAAGTATTATTCTATATTATCAAATAATTCAAATCATATGAATCCAAATCCAAATCCAAATCAAACTCAACATAATAACTTTAAAATAATATCTAATATTTAATTTAAATCAAATAATAAATAAATTATTTAATCAAATAATATTTTAAATCTAGATTAGACAAATTATAATGCTCCAATTAGTCATCGTAAGTATTTTAAATAATATTTAAATTATCAACATAATTTAAAGTATAGTTGATAACCATCAAGATAATTTAAATAAATTCAAATATAATCAAATAACTGATTAACATATCAAAATAATACTCGATGTCATCAAATATTATAAAACTTACTTTTATAAATCCAAATCTTTATTTAAAAATAAATAGACAAAAAAAACCTTTAATCGCTCATTTTTTTTTAAAACCAAGTTTTAGAAGACCAAAAATAATAAAAACATATTTAAATAAAAAATTCGAGAACATTATTTCAAACCATTAATTTAAAACTAGTTTTTGGTAACAAAAGTAATCACAAAATTTCTACAAAAATTACTTTTAAACACGAAATTAAAATATATAGATATAATTTAAAAAATAATAATTTCGGTAAGATGAGTTACAAATCTACCCACCTTTAAAAAAATTCGTACTCGAAATTTAAGGACTACTAGGATAGACGGACTTGGTTGATCGGTAAAAGGATAGTAAAAATTTGTGATAAGAGAAAATAGATGGAAGAAAAAAAATTTCTTTAATGATAACATTAATTAATTTGGATGAAAAATAGAAGAAGTGAATGGATATAGCTTGATGTGCACGGACACGATGCACAAACACATTTGTAGGTGGAGAAAATTAATAGAACAGAGAATAATGAGCCTCTCCTTATATAGGAGGTGGAAGCTACTATTTAATAAGGATTATGATAGTTGCAAACCCCTTTTTGATATCTCATTTTTAAATTTTAATCAATTTAAAACCGATTCAATCCAAATCCAATCTAATCCAATTTCGAATTAAATCTGTATATATTCAAATCCAAATTTAATATTGATAACTTTCATATTTAAATTAAGCATATTAAAAGTAATAAGAAAATTTTAAATTTAAATACCCATAATAAGTTTAATAAAATAGAGAAATTCAAAATAAATTTTTATAATTAATATAAAAATAATAATAAATAATTTTAAAAATTACAATAAATATTTGACTATTTGAAATACCATTTTAATAAATTAAAATAATTACTAAATTAATTTTGAAATTTTAAAATATATACATGAATTAAATTTCATGTACTCGCATGCAATTAATATTTTACATAAAACATATTTTTCCAGTATAGTACATAAAAAAAGAAAAATATCATTTCTTAAATCATTACCTATACTTGTATAAATAAAAAGCATTTTTTTAGTAATGAAAATAAAACAATTGACTAAATTTTTGCGAAAAAAATATTTATATACAATTTATTTACTCTTTATGTATTTCGAAAACAAAACTATTTACTATATTTACGAAACCTAAAATAAACTATTTATGTAAAATAACTAACTAAATAAATATCACGTATGTACGTACTCGCACTTGTCGTATAAATATCCGCATAAAACAAATATATAAAAAAAATGTAGTAAAATTTTAGGGTATTTAAATTTAAAAAGGATAAGAATTTCTAATGGATAAATCTTACCATAAATTTAAATCAAATAAATTATTTAAAAACAAATCAATTTGATTGCAATCCTTTAAATGATTGCCATATTAACTTTAAGTACTATTATATATTATTAAATAATTCAAATCATATGAATCCAAATCCAAATCAAACTCAACATAATAACTTTAAAATATTATCTAATATTTATCAAAATAATTTAAATCAAATAATAAATAAATTATTTAATCAAATAATATTTCAAATATAGATTAGACAAATCGTAATGCTCCAATTAGTCATCGTAAGTATTTTAAACAATATTTAAATTATCAACATAATTTAAAGTATAGTTGATAACCATCAAGATAATTTAAATAATTTCAAATATAATCAAATAACTGATTAACATATCAAAATAATACTCGATGTCATCAAATATTATAAAAATTACTTTTATAAATCCAATCTTTATTTAAAAATAAATAGACAAAAAAAACCTTTAATCGCTCAATTTTTTTTAAAACCAATTTTTAGAAGACCAAAAATAATAAAAACATATTTCATATTTCAAACAAAAAATTCGAGAACATTATTTCAAACCATTAATTTAAACCTAGTTTTTGGTAACAAAAGTAATCACAAAATATCTTTTACAAAATTTCTACGAAAATTACTTTTAAACACGAAATTAAAATATATAGATATAATTTAAAAAATAATAATTTCGGGAAGATGAGTTACAAATCTACCCACCTTTGAAAATTTTCGTACTCGAAATTTAAGGACTACTAGGATAGACGGACATGGTTGATCGGTAAAAGGATAGTAAAAATTTGTGATAAGAGAAAATAGATGGAAGGGAAAAAAAATTATTTAATGAGAACATTAATCAATTTGGATGAAAAATAGAAGAAGTGAATGGATATGGCTTTATGTGCAAGGACACGATGCACAAACACATTTGTAGGTGAAAAAAATTAATGGAACAGAGAATAATGAGCCTCTCCTTATATAGGAGGTGGAAGCTACTATTTAGATAAGGATTATGATTGTTGCAAACCCATTTTTGATATCTCACTTTTAAATTTTAGTCAATTTAAAACCGATTCAATCCAATTCCAATCCAATTTCGAATTAATTCTGTATATATTCAAATCCAAATTTAATATTGATAACTTCCATATTTAAATTAAGCATATTAAAAGTAATTAGAAAATTTCAAATTTAAATACCCATAATAAGTTTAATGAAATAGAGAAATTCAAAATAAATTTTTATAATTAATATAAAAATAATAATAAATAATTTTGAAAATTACAATAAATATTTGACTATTTGAAATACCATTTTAATAAATTAAAATAATTTTGAAAATTTAAAATATATACATGAATTGAATTTCATATACTCGCATGCAATTAATATTTTACATAAAACATATTTTTTCAGTATAGTACATAAAAAAAGAAAAATATTATTTCTTAAATCATTACCTATACTTGTATAAATAAAAAGCATTTTTATAGTAATGAAAATAAAACATTTGATTAAATTTTTGCGAAAAAAATATTTGTATACAAATTATTTACTCTTTATGTATTTCGAAAACAAAACTATTTACTATATTTACGAAACCTAAAATAAACTATTTATGTATAATAACTAACTAAATAAATATCACGTATGTACGTACTCGCACTTGTCGTATAAATATCCGCATAAAACAAATATATAAAAAAATGTAGTAAAATTTTAGGGGGTTTACACCTTCTGAGGACCCGGTACCCCACTACCTGTACGTAGTCCTCTATCTCCAATAGTAGCAGTCTCCCCTTGTCCTCTCCTATCGCCGAGGGGACCCTCGGCCTCTCCTATCGAACACCCTTTAGAGGGATGAACAAAACATTTACAATGGCAGCAAACTGGAGGCACAAACTCATACTCCACTGTTTGGCGAAAAACTCCACCGGAAGGCACCTCATACTCGAAGAAAGGCGGTAGATTAGCACTTGCATCGACTTCAACAAAGATTCCGTGCATATCCTATGCGGGTTCTGTATGTCGTGGCTTCATCGGCCTTGATTGGTTTGCCTAAGACACTGGCGATCTTAATCATCATAGAGATGCTCCAATGATTAGCTGCTAGACCCAAAAATCTGATCCAGATCGAAACTGTGAGGAGAACTTCACGCTCATACGTCGACTCAGGCGTCTAGGCCTTCATGATAATAAGTATGCCATCAAAGTCCTACGGTCCTTCCTAAAGAACCCGCTCCATACCCACATGCAAGCAGAACCGCATGAGGTAGAACCCATTTTCCTGTGAGAAGAACTCCATACCGTCTCTCGGTCTTCACACTCGCGCTGCGTATGCACGGATCTGTCTGTAGAACGGTCTCGAGCCAAGCACATATAGAATACCGAGTTGCGCCAGTAGTCCGCAGTCTCAGCAAGATCTTCCTCCGTCAAGGTCGCCCGAAGTGTTGTTTCCCACCATCTTCGGCTGAACATACGACATCTACGTTGGCAAGTTAGCCACCCCACCACTCAACATATCCGTGTAGGATTTCAGAACCCCGACCTTACGCTGATCTCCGACTACCTATTTTCCCTTATCCACAGCCGTCCTTCGTTGTTGAGGCATTGGTGGTATGGAAACGTTGTTTGGAACTTGGCGAGCACTCCCGTCCTGCCTCCTAGCTACCCCCGGGTCTCTACTGCTAACATGTCTTTGCAATACGTGTCGAGGGTCGCCACACCTATGGTGGTCCCATCCCAAGGCCCCACCTAGTCGTCGAGCTTCGCCAACCCCTTTAAAGTTCCGTCTTTTGGTCACCTTTGTCCATTCCGCCTCCTCCTCCAGGTGCATATTATTTGGGTTCCGACGTTCTCCGTCGCCTATAGTGCTTACGCCTCCAGCTGAAGCCAGATAATGCTTCCACAACTTCAGAGCAAATATCACTGCTGCCAGCTCCAGGTCATGGATAGGGTAGTTCTTCTCATGGGGACGTAACTTCCTGGAAGCATAGGCAATCACCTTCCCGTGCTGCTACAATACACAATCCAGCCCCTTCCCTGAAGCATCACTATAAATAGTGAAACCACCTGATCCTGAAGGCAATGTCAGAATCGGAGCTGTCGTAAGCCGCTTCTTTAACTCATCAAAAGCTGTCTGACACTCCTCTGACCAAACAAACTCAGTATCCTTCTGGGTCAACCGAGTCAATGGTTCTGCAACCCGGGAGAAATCCTGCACAAATCTTCGATAATATCCTGCCAGCCCCAAGAAACTCCTGATCTCTGCAACTGAAGTCGGCGCTGCACATGCCTCAACTGCCACAATCTTCTTGGGTCAACTGAAATACCATCTCCAGTCACCACATGCCCCAAAAAGTCCACCCGGTCCAAGAAGAACTCACACTTGGAGAGCTTCCCATAAAGCTGCTCCCTCTTGAGAGTCTCCAGCAATATCCTCAATCCTCGTGCTCCTCCTCAGTCTTGGAATATACCAAGATGTCGTCAATGAACACCACCACAAACTGATCCAGGTACTGGTGGAACACCTTGTTCATAAGGTTCATAAATACTGCTGGTGCATTGGTTAGCCCAAACGGTATAACCAAAAACTCAAAATGCCCGTACCACGTCCTGAAAGCAATCTTGGGAATATCCTCCCCCTTCACCTTCACATGGTGATATCCTAACCTCAGATCAATCTTGGAAAATCCCCTAGCTCCGCTCAACTGGTCAAAAAGATCGTCGATCCGTGGCAGTGGGTATTTGTTCTTGATCGTGAGGTTGTTGAGTGCCCTATAGTCAATACATATCTGTACTGACCCATAATTCTTCGGCACAAACAGCACTGGTGCACCCCATGGCGACGAACTCGAGCTGATGAAGCCCTTGTCCTGCAGCTCATCCACCTGCTTCTTCAGCTCCACCAACTCACTTTTGTTCACTCGATAGACATGCTGAGAGATGGGTTCCGCTCCTGGAACCAAGTCTATCAAGAACTCTATGTCTCTGTCTGGTGGAAATCTCGGCAACTTCTCTGGGAAAACATCTATATACTCTGCTATCAAAGGGTGTGGAATCGCCTGCTCCTCAAACGAGACTCCGCAGAAGACTCCGCTGCTCTGCTCTGCCTAACGTCTGGAGTACTCGAACTCTGGCTCCCCCGGCACTCTGAAGAGAACTCTACCCCCTCTGCAATCGATGCTGGCGTGGTGTCTGCTCAACCAATCTATATCGAGTACTATATTGTAGTTCGGCAATAGCATTACGAGCAGGCTCACCTCCAACTCACGGCCTCCCAAAACTACACTTCGACCCTTACAAACATCACTTACGAATATAATGCCACCCCCGGTCGTAATCTTGTAAGTGCTAGGCAATGATTCAGCTACGATACCGTGTCTAATCGCAAAAGATACTGATATGAAGCTATGCGAAGCACCGGAATCGAATAATACAAAAGCTGGACTGGAGTCGAGAAGGATCGAACCTGCGATCAGCTCTCCTATCACATCTGCATCTCCAGCTGCCATGGTGAAAGATCGCCCCTGCTGGCCTCCCCTGGCCTGCTGCTGGTGCTGGACGAACCTCTGCTACTGTGTCGGCAGGGCTGGTCCCCTCTGCTGGCCAGCTGGAGCTCTGACTGCTGCCTCCTGAGCTGTTCGTCCCATGCGGTACTCCTTCATCTGGTGGTCTGCTGAGCCACACACCAGGCACTGGCCCAGCCTCTTTTGGCACTCATTGAAGACATGCCCAGGCTTCTTGCAGTAGGCACAAGTAATACCCTGTCTCTGACCCTGCTGGTGCTGTCTTGGCTGCTGCTGCTGGTGAACTGGCCTCTGCTGGATAGGCTGCGGCTAGAACTGCCTCAGCTGCTGGTACTGAAAGTGGGGCCTCTTGGCCTGGCTTCCGCTGCTGCTGCCTCCAATTGGGTCTCGCCCCCTCTAGAGCCTAAGCTCAAGATCATCCTCAGCCAATAAGGCTTCCGTCAAGATCTTCTCGAATGTGGCATCCCTGTTGCCCTTGGTCAAGGACTTGACCTCCTTGACCAGACCCTTCCGAAACCTCTGGGCCTTCGCCATCTCGCTCAAGCCCTCTACGAACCTGCCGAGGCGGCCGAACTCCCCAGCGTACTCCTCCACTGACAGGCTCCCCTGAACTAGGCTCTCGAACTGCGACTCTAAGGCTCTGAGCGCTGAATCTGGAAAGAACTTCTTCTTGAAGAAGCCCTTGAACTCCTCCCAAGTCTGCCCAGTTACCCCCACCCTGGGGTCTGACTGATACCAGGTGCGAGAAAGATCTCGCATCCAGCTAGCTGCTGCCTCAATCTGGAGATCTGTCGGTATCCGGGCCAGGCGGAAGATCTCCTCTATGTGCTCGATCCACTCATCAGCATATAGAATCCCCTCTGTCCCCAGAAAGTCTCTGGGGCTCATCTTCTGGAACTGCTCTTTCCCCGGTGTCCTCGG
Source organism: Iris pallida (assembly GCA_029216955.1). Lineage (NCBI taxonomy): Eukaryota > Viridiplantae > Streptophyta > Magnoliopsida > Asparagales > Iridaceae > Iris > Iris pallida. Next base: position 173,828 of record JANAVB010009994.1, read on the forward strand.
CTGATGGACCACTGGTCGAGCTGCGACCGTCGTAAGGGCCAACTCCATGCCCCTGTCCTGTCGGGCCTGCTGCCGGTTTATGAACTGCTGGAAGTATGCGAACATCTGTGCCGCATCCACGTATCCTGTAGGCGACGGCTGCTGAAAGGGCTCCTCTGCGATGACTGGGTCCTGCCTCCGAGCCGGTGGAGGCATACCCCCTGCTGCTGCTGCTGGAGCCTCAATACGAACAGAGGTGGCAGAAGCTGCAGTCTCCTGTCTCTGCTGAACTGGCTGAGAGGTAGCATACCCCTCTACAGCATCCCCATGAATGGTACGGTGCGATCGCGTCTCCACCATCCTTAAGATAGACCAAACAAGAGTATCAATTTCTGAGAAAGAAGCGATATAACAAAGGCGGATAGTTAAAATTTAAAAGAATCGATTGACAATAAGGATTTAGATGGCAATAAAAGAATTTCTTCTAATGTGATTGAGTACCTTAAAAATTAATGTCCTATATCCTACTGCAGGCTGTAGTGATACTCTGGTTCGAATACCACTACACTTCTAGTCTAGACCTGTATGGGCCACCACTAAAAACGTGTCACGACCCGCACCCTAGAGTAAGGGCACGAGACGTAGGTACGTCTAGCCTACACCGCAGTGTCGACGGTAGAACGTTGTCCTAGGTCACAACATCTAGCAATAATGTACTAAGCAGTTTATACTCCCCGAATGGGGGTGACATGATAGAAGTAAACTCAATCACAACTAAGGAAGAAGAAGTACGATATGATATAGAACTCAAGGAAATAGAGATGATAAAATAGTCTAAGATAACATCCCCGCAAATATCCAGAGTACAAATCTTAGCTACTGAATATGAAAGAATATATACAACTCAGAATCTCCAGACAGAAATAAAGTCTAGCTAAAATAGTCTCAAGACAACATAAATAAGATAGGCCTAACTAAGCTAGTCTAGGCAATGGGGGTAATGTCATCAGCTAGAGCTGGGTCCTCCTGAGAGTCCAGCTCACATGTGTCGTCTAGGGCTACCCCGTAGAAGGTATCCACACAGGCCTTATCACGATCCGCTCCCGAATAATCGGACACGAGTCGTACACGCCCAGCCTTCGTCGTTAGACACAACGAAGTAAGCTGTACCAAACTAGGGAAATCTAACAGATAATTATGAAAGTATACAATCACAGCATCTAAAACGTATCCCAGAATGATCACCATAATCCATAATTCTATGTATGTAAATGTACGAGTCATCAAGAATGAAATGTACATGAATTCTAAAGATAATATCTAAGAGTAAAGCTAATAGTCTAAACCTGAAACCTCAAGCTAAGTCATGAACCATCCTGCTCAGTTAAGATCCCGGGCTCTGGCCCATATGGTAGAATAGTATCCTACAAGTATACCTGCAACTTATCCAGTCAGGAGCGGAGCTAGTATATCCAAAGAAATGAACATGTACATCATGGTATGAATCAAGAAAAAAGGGATAATGTAAAGTACAAGAAATGAGAACAAGACATGAACTGAATAGGAATACTGAAAGTAAAACAGGGAAACATGGTAAGAGTCCTGAACATGAAATACAACCTGAATCATGAAATACAAACTGAACATGAAATACAGCCTGAACATGAAATACAACCATGAAATCCTGAAATACCAACTGAATCCTGACATATGCAATATTTGAAATACTTCTAGATTGTGATCGGCTTGGGTAGATGCAATGATAATAAAATGGTACGGCTTTGGCCCCGCGTGCACGGTGCGGGACCCAAGCTATTCACATGAGTAGTAACAGGGTTTGATCACATATCTATAGTTTTCCCCTCCCAGACACAATGAAACATAAAACATGAAATGAGACAATATCGTGGTATATCGTGTCATCAAGAGATACAAGAATGAAGACATGAGAAATGGACAAATCAGAGGAGTATACTTGCCTGTCTCCGGGTGATCAAGAAAGGGTGGTAGAGCTGGAAATCCTCCTGGTTTGATTTACAGTTGATGAGTCAACAATGTAAAGTTGATGTTAAGTCTAAAATCACTAAAACAATCCTATTTGATAAATACAATCTACTCTATAGAATGTGATTATCTATATAGTCTAGTTTAGATTAAAACTTAAGCTAAACACTTTCTTAAATCTATAATAGTAGTAAACTTATTATTATAACTATGCAATATCATAACAAGCATTTGTTTAACAGAGCTATATACCCTACAAAGGTAATCTACCAATGGGTAGCCAACCTTACACCACCATAGTCTAACTGTTGGAATTAGTCCAACCCTACCATAGTATATGTTAAAGCAGACTAGTACTCATTTAGTGTAATACCTATAGGTTGCATTCGATCTATTAAAGAGCATCATAAAACTGGAATGACTCTGAGGTCATCAAGGTTCCCCGTTCCACAGTTCTGGGAACTCTCCTGATGATGCTAAGCCTAAGAGATTTAAATTCTGATGTTCAAATCCCAGTGCTTGTTCAGTTTAAAACTGAACTGAGCAAACAGTCTAACAGAACATGGAATGTGACAGTTCAATTCTCCTAATACAGACTTCAATTCAGTAAAAATAACACCCTAACACTGTCCCGAAGCTTATTTATACAGGCCTATCTTATCCTTCACTTGGACATATAGAATCAGTCTATATTTGAAACAAAGAACTTTTCAGAAAATGTAAGAACAGTTCTCAGGAATCATCATAACTTCAAACATTCGATTTCTTCAACCCCAAAATCAGTGAATCAATTGCTCAATCAGGGTTCAAACTAAAGCAATGTTCATTAGAGGTATTCACCTCAACAGCAAGTAATTTAGAAGAACCATAATTAGCAACTGCTCACTGATAGGAAGGTACTCAGAAAAAACAAGCCTGACACCATTTGGTTGGCTTGGGACTGAATAATACAGTCCAGAAAACAATATCAGTCCCTCACAGTTTGTGATAAAATTCTCAGTTTCAATCTATAGCCATCCTCAATCCCTGGTTCCAGATTTCACATGAGATGAAATCTCAAATCAAAAGATAATACTCCATTCCAGATTTCACATGAGATAAAATCTCAAATCAGAATATCACTCAGTTCACTGGTATTACTTAGGAACATTGCTCAGGTCAAATAGCCAGGACAGTACAAAAATGGCAGTAATATGGTTTGAAAACTAATACAGAAATCAGTTCATTTACAAAGCTAAACTCCTAGCCTATATTTTATTAGGGTGTCCAGTTACTTAAGTGTGGCATCACTGATGTGTGAGTCCAGTTCGAGAATGTAATCCAAGATATGAATCCATGGTTCCAGGTTCAACCACATTCAGTATTGCATATGCAATTCCCAGTTTTTAATACTGAGATTGACTCCCATGTTTCAATGAATTTAACTCCCAGGTTTTGCCTGAGATCTCCATCAGTACCCTGAGTTATGCAACCCTTGGTTCGAGGTAAAATATACAGTTCCAAATTCACACTGAAAATCTCACAGTTCGACTATACCAGGGTAATGTGTGAAACACAAATACAGGTGAGGTCCAGGCCCTCTAAGGGACTAAGTCACTTGTGTAGATATCAATTTAGGTAATCATATTGATATGAGTACTCATAACATCCAAGGGTGATACAGACTTGGTTCCAGATTCAATAGATCGAACCAAGCAATGATTCCAGGATATGGAGAACACGGTCCCATTGTATATTGATCCAGGAGACTGAATCAATGTGACTGCCATAAGATGTAGTGCACTGTATTAGTCCCAGAATATTGTGAAGCAAGGCTGGACTAACAGTCTACATGACCATTGAAATATTATGAATTCATCTACATGGAATTTAAGTCTCCAGTTATATAGATTATTCTCAGAAAACTGAATTGCAGCCAATACATTTCCGAACACTAATTCCTTCCTTAAGAACAGAGTACTTCTCTTAGAATTTATCATAATATAGGCATTTGACCATATCATGACACTACCACACTTTAATGAGATTAGTAATAAATATTATGTTGCCAGGGTTCGTGTCATACCTGAAGAGAAAAGAATTCACCCCTACGTGCAGGCACAGCTCGGGTTCTTGATACTACTCCTCGTGTCCGATCAGTTACACTATGATACATTGCAACAAACAGGTGGAGGACAAGTTAAGGAATTGAAGATAAATTGCTACAACAACTCTCAAGAAAAATATGGAAGGTTCCTAGAACAGATCTTAACCAAATCCCCACAAATCACAGGAACTTGGATTGAACAGAAATCAAGGATCGATTATTTAATTTAATAGAGGGAATAAATTCGATACAGATGGAAGGACTCACCATTGAGAAGTACTATTTCCAATCAGATCCACCAGATCAACCTTCAGAGTTTTACTTGCTCGAATTCTAGGTAGATCGATCAATCACAAGGTTCTACACAACGTTCGAATAACAAGGGAAGGATCAAAGGAAGGTTCGATAGAGAATTGATTTACGAATTCAGTCACAATGGTTACTCACCAATCATGTCATCGTCCCGTCGTCGTGTGTGGTTCATCGCCATGGAAACATTCGTCAGCTGCTGGAGGTCGGTGCAGTCGTCGTCACCGTGGGAGGGTGGCTCTGCTGTCGAAAGTCGGAACACCACCACCGTGGCTTGTCGTGGAGGAAACCACCGTTGCCGTCAAAGTCACCGGGGTCGCTCGAAATCGCTGCCGTCGCCATCGCCTCCGTGGCCGGAGTCGTCGCCATCTCAGCTAGGGTTAGGGTTTGGTGGCCCGCCGAGTTTTGAGGAGGAAGAGGGAAATGTTTGGATCTGGAAAATTTTTGAAAAATGAGAGAAGTTTCTCTCTCCTCCCATAATATAACCAAAAAGTACACATTTGCACTTAAGTCCCTCTGCTCCTAAAATATTCAAAGCAGTCCTTCCACTAAAGGAAAATTTACAAGGACACCCCCTTCCTTTCTGTTATTACATTGAATATAGAAAAAATCAGTTAGAAAAGTTTGTTACACTATTGAGGGATCACACTAGTTAGTTACTCCAAAACAATTAATTAATTAACCCAGATATTTAAGTAAAACCCTTTCCCAAATATATAATCATGAATTATAAATAGTAAAACAACTTGAATATGATTTATTCAAAATACTAGGGATTTTTCTAAGATAAAAAAATAATTGGAAAAATGGAAAGTGGGGTTACAAATCTTCCCCCCTTAGAAAATTTTGTTCTCGAAATTCAAAGAACCAAAAATAAATCTCAGTAAATCACAAAAGGTCCAAACACCAGTCATTTATAAAATTTCATAAGAAACAGAGTACAATCAAATCAATCAAACAAATTGGAATAGCGCTCCTGTATCTCGTCCTCGCGCTTCCATGTGGACTCTCCCGGAGAGTGGTGTCTCCACATGACGCGGACAAGTGGAATAGTCTGGTTCTGCAGGCGCTTCTCCCTCCGATCAAGGATCTCCACTAGCTGCTCCTCGTAGGTCAATCTCGGCCCACCTCCAGCTCGGAATAGTCCACCACATGGCTCGGGTCTGGAATGTAACGTCGGAGCTGAGATATGTAAAAAACATCGTGCACTCCCTCCAAGCTAGCTGGAAGTGCTAGTCGATATGCCACCTCGCCAAATCCGCACCGTCACGTCGAAAGGTCCGATGAATCTCGGACTGAGCTTCCTGTCTCTGCCAAAATGAATGGTGCCTCTGGTCGACAAGATTCTTCAGGAACATTCTGCTTCCAACTGCGAACTCCGGTGGCCATCTGATGTTGTCCGCCTAGTGCTTCTGTCGATCCATGATGCTCTAAGCCTTGAGACCAAGTACACACAAGAAGTTGGAATAATACGATCAATGATCAAGAATCAAATAGGCACGAGATAGAATGAAGTTCTAATTACAACTTAGAGGAGCAAAATCATGAAGACACACTATTAAGCATGATAAAAAAATTGATATTTTAACACAAGTGGACTAGGACAAGATAGAAAAATCATGGTCAGATAGTCATGATTTAAGATCGAAGTTTAGACAAGACACAAACGAAGTATGGAATCAAAATCTGGCAATGTATAATTTTGAGGAATTCAATGATCTAATGATAAAATACTAGAAGCAAGGATTGATTGAGAAAACGTACAAAATACTCAGGAGACACAGTATCAAATCAGGATGAACGTGCAAGGATCTGTGATTCTCCAAAACCAATAATCATATAAAAAGATATAGTTTCCATGGTGTCCGGGAACATATAGATATTCAAAATCACTTTGCCTAGAATCCCTACCCCGCCAGTATATATCTGACTGCAGTGGACTTTTAGCTCCATGACTCAAATAACAATATGTCACCGAATAATCTGTCAACCTTATCCATTTTCCAACAACCATTGACGAAGCAACCCAAGATATCAAGGTATGAAGAATATGGCAAGTCTCGACAGTACTCGAAAACCTATGATTGTCTGAAATCACTTCAACTTACAGTTCCTGCCTCGCCAGTGCGCTACTGGCTGCAGTGAACCCTCAGTCTCCATAATCCAGCTAATGGCTGCAGCGCGCAACTGTCATGCCATAGTAGGTCATCGAATAGCCTCTCGACTTTTATCTCTAGGAATTTCAAAAGAGTTTCAAGGAATTCAAAATAAGTTTCAATAGTCTAAGTCACGGAAATGGTGAAGTTACCTGACTGTTAGAATACAAGGATTTATTAAATACTAAGAGACGACAAGGGATCCCATCGGTGAGTACAAAAGGGCAACCAGGAAGATTTAAAATTTCAGACAGGACGAATGTTTCAAATTATGATAGAATATCAACTGATATCTGGAATGGTAACAAGATTCCATATATGGGACGTTATCCTGAGAGGGTAACAGAGTCTCGAAGGATGAACTGAGGCAAGGTATTAAATAGGTGACAAGTCCCAAAATAAGAAATAAAATCCCGTACTGGAAACAAGTTCAATAAAATCTCGAATAACAATGAAATCTCGAGCAAAAACTTGAATAGAAAAGAACGAAATCTCCACTAGGGTACACAGTGAACATAGAAATTCAAGTATCACAAAGTCGTGAATAAAGAACAAAATCTCGAATAGAAAATCTCAACGAGGAAAACAAGATTTTGAATAGTAACTAGAAAACAGGTTTCAATTGGAAACAAGGTATTGGATCGTAATTATGAAACAAGCAAATCTCAATAAGAGACAAGGTCGAAAGAAAGTCGTGAACAGAACAATTTCCCAAATAGAAAACAAGCCACGAATAGAAAACAAAATCTCATATAGGGAACAAGTCAAAACCTCATATTTGAAATAAAGTTTTCAAACAAAGTTTTGATTGGAGATTAGAAGCAATTATTGAATAGGAATCAAATTCCAACAAGCCTTGAATAGTAAACTGAACCTTGAGTGGAAACAAAATTTATGAATTGTAACAAGTTCCTGAATAGGAAATAGAATTTTGAATAGAAGCCAAAATAGGTGACAAGGTCATGCATAGTGAATATGGTAATAGTGAACATGAAATAACCTTGAACGGAAAAACAGAATCTTGAATGAAAACTGGAGTTTCGAATAGGAAACAAGATCTTCAAAACCTTCAAAGGAATTCTCAACAATGTGCTGCATAGGACAGAGCTTAAACCAGTTTCGAATGAGGAACAAGATTTCAAAATAAAATCTCGAGAAGCGATTAAATATCTAATAACACAGTTTGATAAAGGAACAAAATTTGTAAATAGGAGCCATCACTAGAAAACAAGGTCAGGAATGATGAATATGCAAATGGTATCAATTAACGGATTTTAAGCAATTATCAAATTGTGGATCTGAAACAAGTTTACCGAAATAGGAAACAATATCTCGAAGTAAGTTTCGACATCAACCAAGGTTTCAAACAAGAAGTTTCAAGAAATAATCTAGGTGCTAAGAGGATTCTAAGGAGAGACTGAATTGTTAATCAAGATACATGGTTTTTCCAACCATGCAAAAGAAATCTTCTGTCTTCTGTCTATCTTTAGTATTCCTCCGGGACTGGAATCACTTCAACTTCTTCAACTGTCCTGACGTAGATTGGTCCATGCGGTAGTGCTCCATATAGCTGCTGAATCTGGAGAGGCGGGTCCTTCTGCTGCAATCCTGGTGCTCCTCGTGCTTGTTCTTGGGCAGTGTGATCAACGATCTCCGGACAATCTTTGACTTGGTGAGTTTAGGCGATCCGTAGTACAAGCGTAGCCTCCATCTTTTGTGGCATTCGTCGTAGTGGTGTCCTGAGCTACGGCAGAAAATACAAATGATCGTTGACTGGATCTGAATCTGGATCTTCCGCTAAGGTGACTGAAATGTAGGGACTCTAACAGAAATATATGGTTGCTGCTTGCTGATTGCTGAGATCTTGATGCTCCTCGATCATTATGATCTGTGACTTGCTGACAATCTTTCATCCAGTGAATGTGGGCCTGAATCTGTCTCTGATGAGGTGACTGAAGAAACGTTGTCTGAGTGTGGCAACGCTTTACGGGTCCACAGTAGTTGCTATCTTCATCATAAGTCTTCATGTTCCCCCGAGCTTCAGTTTACCGTCTTGTTGTATGTGCTACGAGCTAGATCTCCCGGTTGATGACTTCAATCTTCAGAGGAGTCGGATCCTCAAAGACTTGGATGATCTTCAGTGGCGGCTTCAGGTTCTCGATCTGCTCCCTGGTGAAAGATATGCGCTCGGTGTCAGAAAAATCCAAGAGTCTGAGAGTCTGGGAGTCCTCTCTAGCTCGGGAATTGTATTTGCAAGTCTGAATTGGAAAAGGACGGCCTGCTGGTGTCAAGGAACTCTTGAAACGTCTCCGTCAACTGCGTACTACCCATGGGAATAGTAGTGGCGATAGAAGGTAGTGGAAGCTCGAAATTCTCAAGTGTAGGTAGATCGACTGTTCCGGTGTCGCGTGCTTTTGAACTATTCTGAAAAATAGAAAACTGTTAAAATAACCTAGACCTAAATACAACAAGTGTTTATAGAATATCAATATACCTGATATACCTGATATACCTGATATACCCATATTTTTTGATTTTTTCTATGCTGTGATTCAAGTTTCCCTAGTTAATCAAGTCCCCCAATAGTACTCTAATACCTAGGTACCATTAGGATAGACCTGCATGGGCCACCACTAAAAACATGTCACGACCCGCTCCCGAATAATCGGACACGAGTCGGACACGCCCAGCCTTCGTCGTTAGACACAACGAAGTAAGCTGTACTAAACTAGGGAAATCTAACAGATAATCATGAAAGTATACAATCACAGCATCTAAAACGTATCCCAAAATGATCACCATAATCCACAATTCTATGTATGTAAATATACGAGTCATCAAGAATGAAATGTACATGAATTCTAAAGATAATATTGTTTGCCATGAAATATAAAAGAACAGAATAATTATCGGAGGACCGAACTTTTACTTCACGTTACAAACTCGCTTGTACAAAGAAAGCCTAGGGACGAAAACCTAGGTACAGCAGTCTAAGTACAATTGTTTATTTTAGATTCTGGGGGGTGACGATAGAGGCTCGGGAAGGCGACGGCAGCCCTGCCTTATTCCTTGGACGATCGGTATGCAGCCTTGGCTTCTTGTGAAAAGATGGTTGGCGTTGGCGAAGAAATGCTCTTCTTGCTCCTCTGTTGCTCCTCTGGCTTCTCTCTCTCTCTGTGTACTCTTTTTTCTCTGACTATTGGGGAGTCTCTCTGTATATACGTATTTTTCTCTCCAAAAAATGTATATCTTCCACAAGGGGATGGCACCTTGCTATTTATAATATGGGGATGTGATCATTAGGGTTGCCAATGATTAGCTTTTGGAGATGGCGGTGGCTTGGGGACTGGTCCATCCTGGCCATTCGTTTTGATTATGATGAATCTGGGCCATTAGGTACAAATTACACCGAATCCCATGAGCAATTAATGCTGATTGGAATAAATCTTCCTTATAATGATTTTCTGATATCTGCAAATAAATCAGATCTATTCTTCTGCTACGTGTCCCAGATTTATTGGGATTTGACCCAATCTTTAATGGCAGCAAATCTGAGGAATTAATCGATTTAGGACACGTGTCCTAGGAGCTGCTGGGGGGTCTGGACCGCATGACTAATGAGCCGCATATGAATGTGAGCCGCATATGGTTAAGCCCACGTGTCAGGGCTGCGTGGGCAGTGGCCCTCACCTGAGCCCTCGAACCACAGGAGGTAATTCATATAGGCCGCATAGGTACATATCCGTATGAGAAGTCCTCGTTCGAGCCGCATGAGACTTTCATGGCCTGAGCCGCATAGGATGAATTCACTCTGAGCCGCATGGAAAGTCCTTAGCCCGAGCCGCATGAGGCTCCTATGGCCTGAGCCGCAAAGGTTTTATTCTGAGCCGTATGAGAAGCGAGCCGCATACGAATGCCCACGTGGCAAGGCCACGTGGCATTTTTATGGCTCTTGGGGGATTTGTGTCAGAGATTTCTTTCCTCTTCCCTAGAGATTCATCATTTATGACAGAGCCATCATTACCTGCCTTTGTGTCAGGGCTGTCAACTTTTCAGAGGGGTCAGCCGTCATAGCAATTAATGCAGCGTGGGTGGAGGGGAGCACTATCAGGCCACGTGTCTTCTGAGCCGCATGGAATGCCCCAGGCCGCATAGCTTCCTATGCCGCATGACTTCCTGAGCCGCATGAGTCTTCTGAGCCGCATGGATCTTTCCTGGCCGCATGAGTCATTTTCTTTAGTATTTTTCCATGCTTCTACAGGACCCCCTTCAAAGTTTTCAATTTGTAAAATTGAAATACTTTGAATAAGAAGCATGGCCGTGTTACTCTAGCCGCATATGGAATTCTGACCGCATGAACGTCTTGGCTGCATGGAAGTTTTCAGCCGCATGTACTTTCAAGCCGCAGAGTTGTTTCAGCCGCGTGGCCATTTGAACCGCATGAGCTTTTTGCCACGTCATTACACCATGCGTGTAAATCTTTTTGGAGCAGGATCCCAAGAGTTTCTAGTCTTTAATTAGCTAGATTGTCTCGATAGCCGAAGAGTCGACTACGTTGTACGAGGCGTCGGTCTGTGGTCCTCCTTTCTCTATAAATAGAAGGGCATTCGAACGGACTTCTCTCTTAGACCCTTCTTGACTAAGATTCCTGTCTTTGTTTTCTTCCTCTGACCGACAGACAATAATGGCACCTAGGGCTTCCAAGGCTGCGAAGAAGGCTGTGGCGAAGAGTAAGAAATCGGCTTCGTCTTCGACTATCGCGTCCCCCATTCGCCTTGACGTTCATGTTGCCATCGAAGGTAAGGATTAGGTAGTCGATTTGAAGCCCTAACAGAGCCTGCTTCACTGCATACTCCAGACTTTGACGTGAACTTCTCAAACTACATAGTCCGCATGCACGTCCCATGACTGAGCCGCATTAGGATATACCCTTTGTCTGAGCCGTATGAAACTTGTCTAAAACGAGCCACATGACTATTTCTGACTGTTTCCGTTTTCTTTGGTTCTCGCAGTATCTCCACAGAATGCTGAGACTGCGGCGTCAGAGGAGTCGCGGCCTCCTGTCATCAGCCAGGGATCTCCCTCTGTTAGGGAAGAAGTGAAGAAAGAAGAACCTGCGCCTGAAGGGGACGGCAGTCCTCCAAATATCGAGACTGCTGAGGGTGGCAGTACTGGGGTCCCTGTTTCTCCTATTTCGGACGAGGATGCTCTTCACTTGCATCCTTCATATGTGAGATGGTTGAGGGAGTGGTATATGCGCTCCTGTAACTAAGATATAGGGGCTTCTCGTGGTTGTCTGTCTGTAGTCTTTGTTTTGTTTCGCCTTTCTTCTTGTCTTTATGAAAAAAAAACTCTTTTGACTTGCTTGCAATCGTGTGGATGTAACCGATTTTTGAATGAATGGAATATATTTTCTCCACTCTTTTGCTTTGTAATAATCATTTTGTTGGGACATTTTGCATGGACCTATTGCCCCTAACGTACCCTGGTTTTGGATACGGACAATATGTTAGAAAGGAACCAATCATATTTACCCAGAGGTACTAAGTACATGGCGAGTATGAGGGTTTCTTTGGCAGAGCCTTCTACTCAGAGGTAATGAGGACATGGCAGGAGTGGGCTCAATGAAGGAGGGCACATAGAACAACTCAGAGGTAATGAGGACATGGAAGTTCTACGTAGGGGGTGATTTGTTTTTGGCGGAAGTGGAACGGCTCAGAGGTAATGAGGACATGGCCGTCTTGGAAGTTTTGTGGACCCGTTACCTTTGTTGTGCACTGGGGGTGCAGGTATTAGATCATGAGGGAGGATCTCTTGTAGGAAGAAAGTTCAGCGGTATGGTTATACATGACTTTCTTTCAAAAGAGTGACCAGGATGTAAGTTCAAGGGTACCAGCGGGTACGTAACTCGACAATCCATGAATGTTGGAATCAAAGTGTAAGTTCAGAGGTACCAGCAGATACATGACTTGGAAATTTGGGATATCTTTGTGGAGGAAGGGCATGAGTTCAGCGGTACACGCGGGTACGTGACTCAAAAATCTGGAATATGGTGAGTGTGAGTTCAGTGGTACCAGCGGGTACGTGACTCAGGAATCTGGAGAATGGTGAGTGTGAGTTCAGTGGTACCAGCGGGTACGTGACTCGAAAATCTAACAATTTATGGAGTGAGTTCAGTGGTATCAGCGGATACGTGACTCAAAAATCTGACAATTTATGGAGTGAGTTCAGTGGTACCAGCGGGTACGTGACTCGAGAATCTGGAAAACTATGAGGGTGAGTTCAGTGGTACCAGTGGGTACGTGACTCGAAAATCTGACAATTTATGGAGTGAGTTCAGTGGTACCAGCGGGTACGTGACTCGAAAATCTGGAAAACTATGAGGGTGAGTTCAGTGGTACCAGCGGGTACATGACTTAAAATCTGACAATTTATGGAGTGAGTTCAGTGGTACCAGCGGGTACGTGACTCGAGAATCTGGAAAACTATGAGGGTGAGTTCAGTGGTACCAGCGGGTATGTGACTCGAAAATCTGACAATTTATGGAGTGAGTTCAGTGGTAACAGCAGGTACATGACTCGATAATCTGGAAAACTATATTGTTTAAACATAGTATTTCTTCAGGAACTTGCCGTTGACGGGCAACATAAGCAAATCTCCGTTCTGCTTGGCGAGGCGGTAAGCACCGTTGGAGAATACGGCCTCGATGACAAATGGACCTTCCCACTTTGGCTGAAATTTGTCGGCGGTCTTGTGAGTCATGACCATCGGCCTCCGGACTGCCAGAACGAGATCACCCACTTGGAATGTTCTGATTTTGACCTTCTTGTTGAAGGCTCCTGAGATACGTGCTTGGTATAGCTCGATCCTTTGCTGAGCTAGGAGGCGCTTTTCATCTAACGCCTCTAACTCTTGCAGTCGACGTCAGTAGTTGTCATCCGTTGTTAATTGATAAATGAGGGCAACACGGAGTGAGGGTATTTGAGTCTCTAATGGGAGAACTGCCTCACTCCCGTACACTAGGGAGAATGGCGTATTCCCGGTGGCTGTCCGAATTGTGGTGCGATAAGCCCATAAGCATTCGCCGAGCTTCTTGTTCCAGTCACGTTTGTTGGAGGAGACAAACTTCTTGAGAAGTTTGATGATTATTTTGTTGAACGCCTCTGCCAACCCGTTTGCTGCCGGGTTGTACGGCGTCGAAGCGATATTCTGAATACGGTGTTTATCGCAAAATCGATAGAATGCGTGGGTTACAAACTGCGGACCATTATCATGGATGATCCTTCGGGGCAGTCCAAAGCGGTAGATGACGTGATGCTTGAGGAAGCTGATCACGTTCGAGGTCTTGACTTCGATGAGTGGGACAGCTTCCGCCCATTTGGAGAAGTAATCAGTGATCGCAAGTATGAAGCGATATCCTCGGGAGGAAGGTAGGGTGATTGGACCAATGATATCCATTCCCCGTGCTTCAAACGGCCAGGACGCCACTGTCGGATGTAGAAATTCGGATGGTTGGTGAATGAAGTCCGCGTGGACTTGGCAAGCTTTGCACTTTCTAGCATAATCGATCGCATCTGCCACCATCGTGGGCCAATAGTAGCCTATTCGGCGAAGACGGTCTTATAGTTTTGGGCCGGGCTGGTGGGCCCCGCAGACACCGTCATGAGCTTCTCGTACTGCTTCTTTGGCTTCTGCGTTTGACAGACACCGAAGCAATAATTTGTCGTAGGAGCGGCGATACAGCATTTTTGTCTCTGTATCGTAGAAGAATCTGAGAGAACGCCGTCTAATGGAGGTGGCTTCCTTTGGGTTCTCGGGCAGGATGTCGTAGACGACGAAGTCGATGAATGGTTGTCTCCAATCTGGGGCGTCATCGATCGTCTGTGCGGAATAACTTGCCATGAATTGCATATTATTTTTGGGACAGACCAGTTCATGGCCTATCACTTCCACTGCTTGGCGATCATAATTCGGAACTGCTAGGGAAGCGGCGAGACCAGCTAGGGCATCGGCTTCAATATTTCGGAGTCTGGGGACGTGCTCGATGAAGAACCCCTTGAACGACGAGATGATGTCAATTGCTATTTGGTGATAAGGTATCGTGTCTTCGTGGCGGACTTCGTATGAGCCCCGGATCTGATTGACGATTAGCTGGGAATCGCCATATGCTTTAAGGTATTCTACCCCTAGCTCTCTTGCAAGTTGGAGGCCGATGACCAGAGCGTTGTACTCGGCCACATTGTTAGAGCAGGGTTCTGTGAGGGAGTATGCGCGGTTGATCACCAATCCGGAAGGGGAGACCAGCACTACCCCGACTCCGACGACTATATTGCCTTTAGGTCCGGTCCTCGAAGCACCGTCGAAGAACATTCGCCATATATTTTTGTGAGAGGTCGCATGCGAGTCGGCGACCTCATCTGGGATCTCTTCGTATATTCTGGAGGACTCCGAGCCTGGATGGGCTGCTAAGAAGTCCGCCAGGGCTTGACCTTTGACTGCCTTTTATGGGACAAAGATCATATGGTAAGGGGACAGCAATATTGCCCATGTAGCAAGTCGAGAGCTAAGTGCCCCTGGTTTGGTCATGAGGACTCTGTGAGGGTTGACTCGTGAGATCACATGTATCGTTTGTCCGGTAACATAGTGTCGCATCTTCTGAATGGCGAACACCAAGGTGAGACATTCTTTCTCAACCGCGGCGTATCGGTGCTCGGGTCCCACCATCATTCGGCTGAGATAGTATATGGCTTATTCGTGGCCTGCATCGTTGTTTTGTGCCAATAGGGCACCGAGGGAGTGTTCTATTGCTCGTACATAGAGCAGGAATGGTTTTCTAGGGACTGGGGCTACCAAGACCGGAGGATTTGACAAATATTCCTTGATGCTGTCGAAAGCACGCTGGTATTCCTCGTCCCATACGAATGAGACTCCTTTCTTCATGAGGTGCGTGAATGGTCGGCATCGCCCGGAGAGGTTGGAAATGAACCTTCTGATGTAAGCTAGCCTTCCTTGAAGGCCTCTGAGTTCGCAGAGATTTCTCGGGGGACCCATCTCCATGATTGCTTTTGTCTTTTCAGGGTCTACATGGGTACCCTTTGCAGTGATGATGAAGCCTAAGAACTTCCCGCTGGATACGCCCAGGAAGGACTTCGTAGGGTTCATTTTCAAATTGTGCGTTCGCATTAGGTCGAATACCGTCCTTAGATCCTGCAGATGGTTTTCCTTGCTACGGCTCTTGACGGCTATATCGTCAACATAGCATTCCACCGTCTTGCGTAAGTGGTCTCTGAAGATGATGCTCATGGCTCTTTGATATGTGGCGCCAGTATTCTTTAAACCGAAAGGCATGACTGTGTAGCAGTATGTGCCAATCGGTGTTCGAAATAATGTATGCTTTTTATCGTCAGGAGACATTTTGATTTGGTTGTACCCCGAGAAGCCATCCATGAATGACATGCGTTCGAAGCCGCAGGTATTATCGATCATGATGTCTGTGATAGGGAGGGAGAATTCATCTTTGGGGCACGCCTCGTTTAGGTTGCGGAAGTCGATGCAGATTCGAATCTTTTCATTATTCTTGAGGACGGGTACTATATTGGCGACCCAGTCTGGATGTTGCTCCTCGCGAATGAAGCCGCTGGCTGTTAGTTTATTGACTTCGGCTTCGATTGCATCCATGACGCCCTGGCGGAAGCGTCGTTGTTGCTGCTTGACCGGCTTTGCATCTGGTCGAATATTGAGTTTGTGAAGAGCGATGTCAGGATTTAACCCTGGCATGTCTTCATAGCTCTAGACGAACACATCAATGTACTCTCTGACAAGTTCTAACAGCGACTCTCGTTCTTCCTCAGTTAGGCTTTTACTGATAAAAATCGGTTTTGGAGAAGATTCGCTGCCGAGATCCACTTGTATGACCTCATCTTCAGTAAGAGGTTCTCTCAGTTCGAACCGCTTTTCCTATTGTACATCTAATTGCTGGGCCCATGGCTCTAGCTCGAGGATTTCGGGGATGTCTTCGTCTTCTTCGTAAGCGTCGACGAACGCCATGTTGACTGACATGACTTGTCTGAATACATCTCCGATGCTGGTATCTGAGTCGGAAGTTGGTGATCCGGTTGAATGTGACTGCCAGTCGCATTCTTCATCTGAACTTTCAGGGGTCTTAGTAGGCGTTACGTACCCTAACCCGCATCGAGTTTTGTTATAGTAATTCCGTGGTTTGCCCGCCGGGACTGGCGGCTTTAAAGGTAATCGTCACCCAGTGCCGTAGTTCAATCCTGGTGTCGTCTCCAGATTATACCCATGTTTCTGCATGAGATATTTGGATTGAGGGTTATAGAGATACAGAGGCAGTCTTCCGGCATCTGACCCGAGGTCGACTTCTTCTATGGTGAGGGGGTGCGGGTTGTTCGTCCGGCCGAAGATGATCGGATGATCTCCTCCCTCGAATATTCGGTAAGCGTCTTCTACTGGAGTAAGCTGGATCGCGGTGTACATATTTGTCACCTGTGTGTGTAGGTGAGCGCCTATACCGTGTTCCATAGCATACATTGTACATAGCTTATTGAGCTCGGTGTAGTTCAAAGATAACCCTTTATTGATGAAGTAAGGTATCTTTTCTAGGGGGATTACATCATCAGCGGAGGGGACATTGGTGTGGGTAGCCATATACTTGGCTAGCTCCGGTTCCTCTTCGGCTACCCCCTGCGTGAATGAAGACTGAGAGGACGACCTAGGAAGCTTGATTGTCAGTGGTTCAGTTGATGGAGCAGAGTGTGGAGTCGTTGGCAGACTAGCGACCCCCAACTTGGCATTTGACGTGGAGCGAGGAGTCGTTGGCAGACTAGCGACCCCCAACTTGGCATTTGACGCGGAGCGAGGAGTGGCCGGTTCGCTAGAAGTGTCATACCTCGCATCGGGGTGACGACCCTTCTTGGGAAGGCGTATCGTCAATGGCCTATCGGAAGGATTGAGCTTCTCCGTTTGGGGTTGACTGACTCTCGGTAGTCGGATTGTCAGTGGCCCCGTTGTGGGTCTCGGCACTTGGCCGGACCTTGGCAGCCGGATTATCATCTGCTCCTCTTGCGTCGAGAGGCTGATTGCGTCCTTCCACAGAGTGGCGGTGAGGGGTGCGGACTTGCTGGTTTGCGAGCTTGGAGGTGGATCATCAGGGGTCCTTCTGATCCTGTGGTCGTTTCGGTATTAGCTTGTTCATTTCCTTCATCGAGGTGCCTCTTCAACTTTTCGTATAAGCAGGAGTCCGAGTAGTAAGATTCGACCCCTTTGAAGGGATCGATATCAGCAAATTCTGTCTTCACGAAGCCGTGTTTGTCGACGTATTTGAAGCACTGGTGTAGCGTGGAAGGCACGATCATATAATCGTGTATCCATAGGCACCCCAAGAGGATGTTGTAGGAAGTGTCTGCATCTATGACATAGCAGGTAACTTCGGATTGGAGGTCGCCAATTTGACACTTTAGACGAATCTTCCCAATAGGGTAGCTCTTGCCCAAATTGAAACCGCTGATGGCGGTGCTTGTAGGTGTCAGGCGATGCATTGGGATGCGGAGATGATATAGCAGACCTTTCGGGATGATGCTTATGGAAGATCCAGGATCAATATGCATCCGATCCACTTTCACGTCGCCGATGTATCCCGTGTAGTATAGCGGGCGATCATGTAGGTTGGTTTTGATTAGCATGTCCTGCGGAGTGAAGACGATGTTGGGCATTGCTCCCGTGCAGGCGCTGTCTTGGAGATCCACGGGGGAGTCCTCCCCGGTGAGGTTGGATTGAGCCAGATAGGCATCGGCATTTTGGAGTGCTTCGCTCAATACAATACGAACGTCTTTGGAGAGCCTTAGGAGTTCGTATAGTGACAATTTGGCCGGAGTGTTGGCCAATTGTGCTAAGATGTCAAAGTTATAGGGCCTCTCTAGCCCTTGGGCTGCGTCCTTTCGGAGAGATTTGTCGAAGCGAGCTTCCTTCGGCCTAGGCTTGTCGGTCGTCGAAGGCTGAGCCGGTCCCGGAGCATCAGTTGTAGTGGGTTGACAATTTTCAGCTGGGCTGTCAACCACAGGTTGGGATTGCGCTCCGGACCGTGTGACGACGGCTGTAGCTTCCTCGTTGTCTGCTGAGATTGTGTGGCAGGTCCTGATTTTTCTACTCTTTTTGTTGGTGGGAGATGGTGTGGGCCGAGTTACTTCTGATACCAAGTCCGGATGGACCCACATGACCTTCCCTCGTGAGGTGGTGAGAGGTACTAGACCAGCAGCCTGTTCTCGGGGAGGTGGAAGATTGGTAATCTCCATCGTTGCCAGAGGGACGGGGATTACCCCGTCTTGAGTCTCCGTCGGAGGGAAGTCGTCGAGTTGCACGGATACCATATTGGCTGCTACGGTTACCTCTTCGAAGTCGATGGCCAGGGCGTTCGAATCGATGAGGTTTTGGATGTACCGTTTTAATTGGTAGCAGTCGTGTGTAGCGTGATGTACATAACGGTGGTAGTGGCAGAACTTTGGGTTTTCCAAATCAGTCGGTCGAGGCTCCCGTCTCGGTGGAGGAAGCTGAATTCTACCTCCTTGTATGAGCATGTCTAAGATAGGCTTGACGTGGCCGTCTTCGAATGAGAAAGTGATCTGAGGCCATTGTTTGTCTGCTGGTTGTGACTCGGGCTTCTGGGCCGTGTCGGCCACCATAGCCTGCTTTCCCTTGCTGTCCCGATTGTTGGAGGGGTTACCCCCGTTATCGTTGTTGGGACGCTTGACCTTGTTTTCTACTTCTGAGATGTGTAACCCCAGTTGGCGAGCCTTCTTCAGTCGTTCTTCGACGCTTGTGGCGCTGATGATGAACGCCTTCCAATCTTTGAATTGACTTTCGCCCATCCAGAGACTGATCGTTGGAAGCAGTCTCTTTTGGCAAATTTCAATCAAAGAAGAATCTGGATTTTCGGAAGGCAGCTTCATAGCGGTCTGGCGGAACCGTTCGATGTAGTTCCTCGTTAACTCCTTCTCCCCTTGGACGACATCCATGAGAGTGGACATAGTGACGTCTTGTCCTACTTCGTAGAATCGCTCCAAGAACAGGCGCTTGAAGCCGGCGAAGGAGTGGATGCAGTTGTCCGGTAGATTGCGGTACCAATCGAAGGCGACTCCTTCCAATGCCCCAATGAATAATCGTGTGAGGATAGCATCATCATGGGGCAGATGGTCGGTGGTGACCTCGAAGTAAGTGATGTACCGACTTGCTGAGGTTTTGCCATCATACGGATTGATGTTGAACGGCTTATATCTTGGTGGGAATGGAACATCCCTCCATTCAGTAGGGTATGGTTGCCGTATTCTGAGATCTTGAGCATTTTCTCGGGCATAGAACATGGCTCGGAGCTCCTGGACCTCTCTTCTTACTTCTCGGGTCTCATCTATCGCGGTAGGGGCTGTTATTTCGGGAGGATTATTGCCCGGGTTTGGTGCCGCTGAGTTCGAATCTATATTGACCACGGGGCCCATGCTTGTTTGGCCAGGCGTTCCTCCTTGTAGAGTGGGCAGGGCCGCATTAATCTCGTCTACAGACTTGACCAAAGCAAGTAATATGGCTTCGAAACTGTCAATGCACTGGCGATAACTGGAACCACCTTGGTTGCTGTCCGTCATGAACACCGTCCTTACGTGAGGAGTGATGGAAGGAACGGTGGAGGATGTGCCCTCCGAGTCGTACCCATGCACTGAGAAGTCATCGGGGTATGTGGGAAAATTGTCTTCTGGTTCGGACTCGGAGGGAGCAGTACCCCCAGCCTCAGAGCTTGCTTCGTCTTGAATGTCCTCGGGGACATCGGCGTCTGTTGCCCCTGATGGAAGAGTTGTTTGTCCGGGCTCGGCTCTTTGAAACATCGGATTGTTGCGGATGTTCGGAGGAGTGCTACCCCCAGTTCCCTCAACCCCCAGTGATGTGGATGATGAATTTCCCATCGCGGTAAATTTTATCTTTGAACGGGTGTGTTGGAATACACCGGTAGAGGACAACCGTTTAGAAGATAGTTTCTTAGCTGTAGTGGTCGATATCTTGGGACTGGAGATACTCGCCTTTTTTCTTCTCCTTTCGGTGGGGACTTTTTGAGCGGAGTTGCAGGAGACAACAGGAGGTGCCTCATCTTTCGAGTTCAGGTGCTGTAGCCTTTGGAAGACGGACGGCCGATCTTCCATCATTGCCGTGTTGTTGCAGCAGCAATTGACGATGATTTGGGTGCAGCGATGTCCAAGCGAGGACTCTTTGCACGCCGACACTCCTTCTCTTTCCTTGCGTTTGTGGAGGATCGTCTCCCGCAGGTCAGAGGAACCACTCTGTCTGTTTGCCGTCGGGGGCTGGACTCGAGCAGTTGTATATAACTTCCCATCCGAGGCCCGTGTGATAGTCAACGAGACGCCCCGATAGTCAGAGGTTGGAACAGCTGACTGGGCTTGATGAGCCTGCGCTGTCCTAGACTTCCTCCTTTTAGCACTTGTGGGTGCGTAATAGGAGGAGTCCAAGTTGGGTACCACAGAGTCTGGCTTATCATCCAGAGAGTCATCAGGGTTGGGACCGCATGAGAGACGGTCGAAGACTGATCGAGAGAAGCGTGAAACGGATGCTATGCGGCTAGGGTTGGGTACCGTGCAGGCTGTCTGCATGCGGTTGTCTTCTGCCGTTGGACGAATTGTTTTTGTGCGGCTAGGAGTCACGACCGTACAGGCTGGCCGCATGCGGTTGGCAATAGTGGCCGTATGGGTTTTTTGCAAGCGATTGACTTCCACAGCCGCATGAGTTTCATTCGTGTGATTGGCAACTGTCGCCGCATAAGCTATGCGGCTGACAGATATGGCCGCATGAGTTTTCTTCATGCGGCTGGAGGACGTAGCCGCATGAGTTTTCTCCCTGCGACTGAAGGATGTAGCCGCATGAGCTTTCTCCCTGCGGCTGATGACTTTATGCGGCTCGGAACTCATAGAGTTCCTCTTTGCCCCTGCAAGTCCAGCATCATAGTATTTTCTTCTGCCGGACTTGGGGACAGCGGAGTTGTCTACGATCTGAAGTGGGGCCGCAGGGAAATCTTGCTCGCCGTCTTGAACAACAGAGGGTGTCTTTGCAAGAGCTTCAGCAGGAACGAAGGATCGGGGTTTCCACTCCTTACGGGCCTTTTTCGTGCGGGCTTGCTTCTGGACCGGGCCAGCGCTCTTATCGGAGAGCATCTCTTCGAACGCCTGTTGGTCGAACCGGGCGACCATCTTTTGTTGAGTGGAGCCAAGCTTGGCTGTATTCGATTGCATCACCAACTCCTCAGCCGTGGAGAAGTTAGTCTCCAGCAGAGTCGCCATCGTGTTTGCCATGAAATATAAAAGAACAGAACAATTATCGGAGGACCGAACTTTTACTTCACGTTACAAACTCGCTTGTACAAAGAAAGCCTAGGGACGAAAACCTAGGTACAGCAGTCTAAGTACAATTGTTTATTTAAGATTCTGGGGGGTGACGATAGAGGCTCGGGAAGGCGACGGCAGCCCTGCCTTACTCCTTGGACGATCGGTATGCATCCTTGGCTCCTTGTGAAAAGATGGTTGGCGTTGGCGAAGAAATGCTCTTCTTGCTCCTCTGTTGCTCCTCTGGCTTCTCTCTCTCTCTCTCTCTCTGTGTGTACTCTTTTTATCTGACTATTGGGGAGTCTCTCTGTATATACGTATTTTTCTCTCCAAAAAATGTATATCTTCCACAAGGGGATGGCACCTTGCTATTTATAATAGGGGATGTGATCATTAGGGTTGCCAATGATTAGCTTTTGGAGATGGCGGCGGCTTGGGGATTGGTCCATCCTGGCCATTCGTTTTGATTATGATG
The DNA here is from genome assembly GCA_029216955.1 of Iris pallida. Classification (NCBI taxonomy): domain Eukaryota; kingdom Viridiplantae; phylum Streptophyta; class Magnoliopsida; order Asparagales; family Iridaceae; genus Iris; species Iris pallida. Next base: position 196,229 of record JANAVB010009994.1, read on the forward strand.
AATCTGGGCCATTGGTGCAAATTACACCGAATCCCATGAACAATTAATGATGATTGGAATAAATCTTCCTTATAATGACTTTCTGATATCTGCGAATAAATCAGATCTATTCTTCTGCCACGTGTCCCAGATTTATTGGGATTTGACCCAATCTTTAATGGCAGCAAATCTGAGGAATTAATCGATTTATGACACGTGTCCTAGGAGCTGCTGGGGGGTCTGGACCGCATGACTAATGAGCCGCATATGAATGTGAGCCGCATATGGTTAAGCCCACGTGTCAGGGCTGCGTGGGCAGTGGCCCTCACCTGAGCCCTCGAACCACAGGAGGTAATTCATATGGGCCGCATAGGTACATATCCGCATGAGAAGTCCTCGCTCGAGCCGCATGAGACTTTCATGGCCTGAGCCGCATAGGATGAATTCACTCTGAGCCGCATGGGAAGTCCTTAGCCCGAGCCGCATGAGGCTCCTATGGCCTGAGCCGCATAGGTTTTATTCTGAGCCGTATGAGAAGCGAGCCACATACGAATGCCCACGTGGCAAGGCCACGTGGCATTTTTATGGCTCTTGGGGGATTTGTGTCAGAGATTTCTTTCCTCTTCCCTAGAGATTCATCATTTATAACAGAGCCATCATTACCTGCCTTTGTGTCAGGGCTGTCAACTTTTCAGAGGGGTCAGCCGTCATAGCAATTAATGCAGCGTGGGTGAAGGGGAGCACTATCAGGCCACGTGTCTTCTGAGCCGTATGGAATGCCCCGGGCCGCATAGCTTCCTATGCCGCATGACTCCCTGAGCCGCATGAGTCTTCTGAGCCGCATGGATCTTTCCTGGCCGCATGAGTCATTTTCTTTAGTATTTTTTCATGCTTCTACAAATATCTAAGATTAAAGCTAATAGTCTAAACCTGAAACCTCAAGCTAAGTCATGAACCATCCTGCTCAGTTAAGATCCCGGGCTCTGGCCCATATGGTAGAATGGTATCCTGCAAGTATACCTGCAACTTATCCAGTCAGAAGCGGAGCTAGTATATCCAAAGAAATGAACATGTACATCATGGTATGAATCAAGAAAACAGGGATAATATAAAGTACAAGAAATGAGAACAAGACATGAACTGAATAGGAATACTGAAAGTAAAACAGGAAAACATGGTAAGAGTCCTGAACATGAAATACAACCTGAATCATGAAATACAAACTGAACATGAAATACAGCCTGAACATGAAATACAACCATGAAATCCTGAAATACCAACTGAATCCTGACATGTGCAATATTTGAAATACTTCTAGATTGTGATCGGCTTGGGTAGATGCAATGATAATAAAATGGTACGGCTTTGGCCCCGCGTGCACGGTGCGGGACCCAAGCTATTCACATGAGTAGTAACAGGGTTTGATCACATATCTATAGTATTTCCCCTCCCAGACACAATAAAAAATGGAACATGAAACGAGACAATATCGTGGTATATCGTGTCATCAAGAGATACAAGAATGAAGACATAAGAAATGGACAAATCAGAGGAGTATACTTGCCTGTCTCCGGGTGATCAAGAAAGGGTGGTAGAGCTGGAAATCCTCCTGGTTTGATTTACAGTTGATGAGTCAACAATGTAAAGTTGATGTTAAGTCTAAAATCACTAAAACAATCCTATTTGATAAATACAATCTACTCTATAGAATGTGATTATCTATATAGTCTAGTTTAGATTAAAACTTAAGATAAACACTTTCTTAAATCTATAATAATAGTCAACTTATTATTATAACTATGCAATATCATGACAAGCATTTGTTTAACAGAGCTATATACCCTACAAAGGTAATCTATCAATGGGTAGCCAACCTTACACCACCATAGTCTAAGTGTTGGAATTAGTCCAACCCTACCATAGTATATGTTAAAACAGACTAGTACTCATTTAGTGTAATACCTATAGGTTGCATTCGTTCTATTAAAGAGCATCATAAAACTGGAATGACTCTGAGGTCATCAAGGTTCCCCGTTCCACAGTTCTGGGAACTCTCCTGATGATGCTAAGCCTAAGAGATTTAAATTCTGATGTTCAAATCCCAGTGCTTATTCAGTTTAAAACTGAACTGAGCAAACAGTCTAACAGAACATGGAATGTGACAGTTCAATTCTCCTAATACAGACTTCAATTAAGTGAAAATAACACCCTAACACTGTCCCGAAGCTTATTTATACAGGCCTATCTTATCCTTCACTTGGACATATAGAATCAGTCTATATTTGAAACAAAGAACTTTTCAGGAAATGTAAGAACAGTTCTCAGGAATCATCATAACTTCAAACGTTCAATTTTTTCAACCCCAAAATCAGTGAATCAATTGCTCAATCAGGGTTCAAACTAAAGCAATGTTCATTAGAGGTATTCACCTCAACAGCAAGTAATTTGGAAGAACCATAATTAGCAACTGCTCACTGATAGGAAGGTACTCAGGAAAAATAAGCCTGACACCATTTGGTTGGCTTAGGACTGAACAATACAGTCCAGGAAACAATATTAGTCCCTCACAGTTTGTGATAAAATTCTCAGTTTCAATCTATAGCCACCCTCAATCCCTGGTTCCATATTTCACATGAGATGAAATCTCAAATCAGAAGATAATACTCCATTCCAGATTTCACATGAGATGAAATCTCAAATCAGAATATCACTCAGTTCACTGGTATTACTTAGGAACATTGCTCAGGTCAAATAGCCAGGACAGTGCAAAAATGGCAGTAATATGGTTTGAAAACTAATACAGAAATCAGTTCATTTACATAGCTAAACTCCTAGCCTATATTTCATTAGGGTGTCCAGTTACTTAAGTGTGGCATCACTGATATGTGAGTCCAGTTCGAGAATGTAATCCAAGATATGAATCCATGGTTCCAGGTTCAACCACATTCAGTATTGCATATGCAATTCCCAGTTTTTTATACTGAGATTGACTCCCATGTTTCAATGAATTTAACTCCCAGTTTTTGCCTGAGATCTCCATCAGTACCCTGAGTTATGCAACCTTTGGTTCAAGGTAAAATATACAGTTCCAAATTCACACTGAAAATCTCACAGTTCGACTATACCAGGGTAATATGTGAAACACAAATGCAGGTGAGGTCCAGGCCCTCTAAAGGACTAAGTCACTTGTGTAGATATCAATTTAGGTAATCACATTGATATGAGTACTCATAACATCCAAGGGTGATACAGACTTGGTTCCAGATTCAATAGATCGAACCAAGCAATGATTCCAGGATATGGAGAACACAGTCCCATTGTATATTGATCCAGGAGACTGAACCAATGTGACTGCCATAAGATGTAGTGTACTGCATTAGTCCCAGAATATTGTGAAGCAAGGCTGGACTAACAGTCTACATGACCATTGAAATATTATGAATTCATCTACATGGAATTTAAGTCTCCAGTTATATAGATTATTCTCAGAAAACTGAATTGCAGCCAATACATTTCCCAACACTAATTCCTTCCTCAAGAATAGAGTACTTCTCTTAGAATTTATCATAATATAGGCATTTGACCAGATCAGGACACTACCACACTTTAATGAGATTAGTGATAAATATTATGTTGTCAAGGTTCGTGTCATACCTGAAGAGAAAAGAATTCACCCCTACGTGCAGGCACAGCTCGGGTTCTTGATACTACTCCTCGTGTCCGATCAGCTACACTATGATACATTGCAACAAACAGGTGGAGGACAAGTTAAGGAATTGAAGATAAATTGCTACAACAACTCTCAAGAAAAATATGGAAGGTTCCTAGAACAGATCTTAACCAAATCCCCACAAATCACAGGAACTTGGATTGAACAGAAATCAAGGATCTATTATTCAATTTAATAGAGGGAATAAATTCGATACAGATGGAAGGACTCACCAATGAGAAGTACCATTTCCAATCAGATCCACCAGATCAACCTTCAGAGTTTTACTTGCTCGAATTCTAGGTAGATCGATCAATCACAAGGTTCTACACAACGTTCGAATAACAAGGGAAGGATCAAAGGAAGGTTCAATAGAGAATTGATTTATGAATTCAGTCACAATGGTTACTCACCAATCACGTCGTCGTCCCGTCGTCGTGTGTGGTTCATCGCCATGGAAACGTTCGTCAGTTGCTGGAGGTCGGTGCAGTCGTCGTCACCGTGGAAGGGTGGCTCTGCTGTCGAAAGTCGGAACACCACCACCGTGGCTTGTCATGGAGGAAACCACCGTTGCCGTCAAAGTCACCGGGGTCGCTCGAAACCGCCGCCGTCGCCATCGCCTCCATGGCCGAAGTCGTCGCCATCTCAGCTAGGGTTAGGGTTTGGTGGCCCGCCGAGTTTTGAGGAGGAAGAAGGAAATGTTTGGATCTGGAAAATTTTTGAAAAATAAGAGAAGTTTCTCTCTCCTCCCATAATATAACCAAAAAGTGCACATTTGCACTTAAGTCCCTCTGCTCCCAAAATATTCAAAGCAGTCCTTCCACTAAAGGAAAATTTACAAGGACACCCCCTTCCTTTCTGTTATTACATTGAATATAGAAAAAATCAGGTAGAAAAGTTTGTTACACTATTGAGGGATCACACTAGTTAGTTACTCCAAAACAATTAATTAATTAACCCAGATATTTAAGTAAAACCCTTTCCCAAATATATAATCATGAATTATAAATAGTAAAACAACTTGAATATGATTTATTCAAAATACTAGGGATTTTTCTAAGATAAAAAAATAATTGGAAAAATGGAAAGTGGGGTTACAGGCCTCCTCCTCGTCCTCTGTAATATTTTAACAGGTCCAGTCAGGACAGGAGCGATCACAATACATCTCAACAGTTCCTAGCAGGTTAGAAAATATAATCATGCAGTAAAGTAAGATACAGGTACTGAAGGAAATGCAGTATGTAAACAGATAGAGAGCTGTAATAGAAATATCTACTATAAATAGAGACTAACATTGAGTAGTGAGTCAGAGTACAATATAGACATGTAAATGGCATAGAGATTCTGATGCTACACTATAGAAAGATTCTGATGCTACACTACTTGGATAATATTCACATGTCTACTTCTAATCCCCCGTACCCCCAATCAATACACAAGGATCCAACCAGGTTATGTTATGATTCCATGCAAAGGCCCCCGAAGAGTGATACATGGATGTCCCATAAATGGGGATTCTAGGAGATTTTAGAAGACCCAATAAATGGGATAAGGATTCAAGGAAAACTCTGTGATCATGAGAGTACATGTTACAAGTGACCAATGAACCAATAAAGCATAGTGATACGCCATGTAAGTGAAACGCACAGAACATGAAGTACCCGATGCTCCCTAAGGATAACATCTCAAGAAGGGATCCATATAGTACCAATCCGTGTGACCAACATGACAGTAACAAGTAAAGTAATTTTAAGCAGAAAAATAATTCTAAGCAGGATATAAAATGATCAGAGAATGTACTCGCCTGGTATCTGAGTGTCCGGATAAAATGTACTGTCCGAGGAGAGGTGTCTGGCTCCTAATCAGAACAGCACAAGTCACAACAAGTCTAAAATGATAACAATATGCAATTCAATGCATTCTAGATGAATCTAGGTCAATCTAGGCCAAATTCAACTCTTGGTCAACCTTGGTCAACCAAGAAGTCAAACCTAGGTCAACTATGGTCAAACTAGGTCAAACAAGTCTAAATTAGGTCAAACTAGTCATTCTAGGTCTAACTAGTCCATACTAGTCTAAACAAGGCTAAACTAGCTAACACATACCATTACAAGGCTATATTACAATACAACTATATAGCTACCTACATACATATAGGCATATACATATACTCTATGTACACACATTCATGTTTAATATTTTATTCCCATACATGTTGACATATAACCCACATTATATATATAACACATCATATACCTTATCTACATTACACACATATACATATATTACATATTCATATATAATATATACATACATGTACATATGTTACATACATATACCTATTAATATATAATATATACTTATATATGCATATAGAGAGAGGGCATGTGTGTGTGTATATTAAAAACCTGTGTGTGTGTGTAGTGTGAGAGTGCAAAACAATGTGTGTGTCTAGACAAATGAGTGTGAGTATGTGTGTGTGAAACTGTATAGTGTGATAGAGTGTAAAACAGTGAGTGACAGTGAGGGATAGGAAGAGAGTGATGAGGACTGTGTTAGCCTCACATGAAGGAAAGGAAACCAATTCATCATATTACCAAAACAGATTTATATATTAACAGTTCTCAGTTCAGTCTGAATAATTAAAGGAAAAGGAAATGAATCAATACATTACATACTCAGATTTCAGGTTTAGAATATAGAAAACATACTCAAATCAGTTTAATGAAAACTGAACCCAGTTTTCAGTCCCTCCTCAAAAAACTACATTTCGAAATCAATTATTCACCAAACAACCCAAAAATTGAACCCTAGTTAGATTACAAGTAGGAGAATCACATTAGTGACTAAAACCAATAATTAATCAGCATTTTAATGGGTAAAATCGACTGCCAAGTTCAAATATAAAAACTGGAACAAAAACTGGAATGTTCATGAATTCAAAATAGGGTAAATAGGAATTAACACATAAAACAAATCAAAATACGAAATTATAGATTGGTAAATATTTGTGTATAAGTGTTTATGTCAGAGAGAGTGATTCGTGTCCACAAAAGTGGACACAAAGTGTCCAAGCACAAAAAACACATATGTATCAGAAAACTGTAAATAACAGACCTCGTACGGCCATGTCGATCCAGAGACTCGATGCACAACACGAGAGACCAAGTGCTCGAGTCTAGTGTTAGACTAGGTCTAGGTGAGTGTGTCAGTGTCCACGAAGGGTGTCCACGACGTGTCCAGCATGAATACGAATAGCGTATCAGTGCACAAAACTCGACTGATACAGTCAGTAAAATTCTAGTGCAGAGCCTCGTGCGTGTCCGACACGACTCGAGGCTTGGGGGCCCTCATGTCATACACTGCCCCCACCCCCCCCCCTGGTTAAATCCTAGCTCACCACGTGGCCTGTGCAACGAGCACGAGGCCACGAGCAGCAGGGGAATTACACTGCCTGTGCGCGCGTGCACCCGCATGTGCGCGTGTCCAATCCAACACGATACGACACGAAAACACTCCCAGTCCACCAAAAACGTGTAAGCAACATAAAAACAATATTTTCTATTCATTTAATTTCCTAAAAACAATTCGAAATGCCCATTGGGGCATTTCATCAAACACTTAGGTCTAGGGTTGAATAGGTGTCCGATACAGACACGAAATGGGTCCACCTGGACACGAAGTCAATTCCTATGGCTAGGGGACACCTAAGGCTAGGTCTACATGCAAAGAAATCAAAAAATTAATGGAGTTTATATAGATTTACCTATTGGTGACCAAATACAAAAAAAGCCTCAAATGGGGGGTTCCTCTTGCTAGCAAACTTCCCCAAATTGATATGAATCTGAGAATAACACTCCACAACAGCAAGAACACTATATTTAGAATCTATTGTAATTGGTTTGAGGGAAAAAAGGAAATAAATAGGATTTTATATGAATTAATGAAGATGGGATAATACCTCTTTCTAAAACTTGGTCTTCCTAAAGAGGCTTAACCTAATGGAAGAGGATATTTATAGGTGGGAATCCCTAGGTTAGAGTATGTGGCCGGCCACTATGGGTTTGGGTTAGGGTTGCTAGTGGGTTGGGCTTTGGGCTCCTATGTGCCAAGTTATTAATCATTGGTTCAACCATAAGTCATGGCTTATGACTTAATATCCTAACTTGAGTCAAATAACTAAACCATAGGTCAACTCTAGTCTAACTAGGGTTGCATGACCTAACCAAGTCCAAACTCAACTAGGGTTAGCTCCTAGGTTAGTCTACCAAGGTCATTGCTAGTCAAAGTCAACCTAATCAACCTTCATTCAAACAATTCCAAAATAAATCCTAAAAATTCCTATAAATTCAAATAAATTCTAATAAATTCAAATAACCCCAAAAATGACAAAAATACCCTCAAACTAGAAATATGGTAGTGATACATGATGAACAGTTCATAAAAGATAATGCACAATAGAAGAGACAATGGATATAGAGTGTCACGTCCCAGAACCAGAATACTGGCAAGTAGGGACGGACCAGGCCAGCTATGAATACCAAAGTACCCCAGTACTTCGAAATAACGTATAAGCTGTATAGATGGGGGTCACTGCTACAAACCAACAGACAATCCTAGGTCACAAAATCCTAGATATCTCAGTCTCAGACAAGAAGTAAAGTACAAGAATATGATCAACATGCATATAAGACAGTAAAGCGTCCCAAACCATAATATATAGATGATCAGAAGCTAGTAATACAAAGTGAAGAACTAGCAAGACTAAGTAATACATGGTCAGGTCTAGCTGCAGTCTAGAAATATAACATCATGTCTAAGCCCGTAGGCCAAATGTCAAGTCCAAAACACGAGCTAAACACGTGCTCGGTGGCTAAACGCCTCAAAAGAATATGTACAGAAAAGAGTGGGTAAGAGAAAGAACACCCACTCAAGTCCCCTGGTGCTCCGGGTGGTCACCATCGAGAGGAAGGTCCGGAAGATCCTCGGGCTCCTCAACTAGATCTGGTCAATGCAAAACCAGTGGGGTCAGACTCCCAATAGCAAGTACCACAAAGGAAGCCAAATTATGAACTAAAACCAGCATGCAATTCATAGCAACGGATAGAGACAGAAATAAGTAAAGGCAAATCGAGACTCGTGCGCTACCAATGCACTTATCCCGAGATAGGAAAGACAATGAATAAAGCAACATGTAGCATAAGGTAAATGACATGAGACAGAATGTAAACTGTGTACATATAAGGAAAAGGAAGCATGTGAACATGAAAGATAAACTAAATATGTGAGCATGTTAAGTAGTCGGGACATGTGAGCATGTTATGTAACTGGAGCATGTGAGCATATGGTGAAGCCGAGCATGTAGTGGGAAGAATAGCATATGAGGAATGACAGGAAGCTAAGTACTACAATAAGATAAACTGGAGCAAGACTAGACTAGACCAGAATGGACTCCATCCATCAATCACGACCAAGCAATGATTACGGCTTAATACTTTAGCTAACTATGGTTTTCACAATCCTAATTACTAACAAATGCAAGTCTGAGAATTCCAAGTCCAGCACCTGCCTGCTACTACCTGAATGGTCCAAGCCAAAAAGAAAATAAGTATAGCAGACACACTGCAGTAAGATACATGTGTCCTAAAGAGGTGCCCCTCTCGACAGTGTGCTGGAAGAGTGCTCATCATGACAGATAGCTCCAAATCCCATGTATATATATATATATATATATATATATATATATATATATATATATATAATGCCAAGACCAAAGGGGAAACAGGCAACTGGAAAATTCTCAATGATCTAAGTATTCAAGCTAGTTGTTTAGTCCTTAACATTTTTTTGTTGGATTTCGGGTGTGGCATTCTGCAAAATCCATCCTAGACATGAGACATGCAAGGCTGGACAAGACAAGCAAGATTGTGCACTACAACAAGCCACAACAAGACATGACAATATCAAGGCAAGAGTGCGCTACGACGAGTCACTATCAAGGAGCTAGACATGTACTAGAATCAAGAGTGCGCCAGGACAGGCCACTATCATGTAAGCAAGGAAGGACATGTATCATGAGTGTGCCACGACGGGCTACTATCTAGTAAGCAAGAAAGACATGGCAACAATTATCATGGCTTGTAAGAAAGAATCTATCCAAGGACATATCATGGTATGTGGAGAAGAATAATCAAGGCTAAGTACATTTCATAAAATGGTTGAACATGTGCTAGTATCAAGTCTATATAGGGTGTACAATCATTATCTAACTGAGCAAGATCATGTTATCATGTTTAAGAAATCATTACAGTCGAAGAAAATATCAAAAATGGACAAAAATGGGCCAAAACGGGCAAAAACAGACAAAAACAGCATAAAACGGCATACCGGCGGTATACTGCGGCATACCGGCGGTATACCAGCCTAAAGACAGAAGGTTTCTGGGGCAAAAACTGGCATACCGGCGGTATACTGTGGCATACCGGCGGTATACCGTTTTTTCAAACAGCAACAAAATCCAGATTTTTGCCAAAACTTGTTTCGGCCATAAAAACTTCGTTTTAAATCGAAATTCGGATTTTCAAAAGTCAAAATTACATAGAATTGAATTTCCTACAACATGGAACTATTAGATTTCACAAATGCAAAGATTTGATAGATCAATATCTTAAAATACTCCAAAACATGGATTCTCGGAACACCGAAACGAGTCTCGATTGCCACCAAACTCAAAATCCATGTATATTAGCTAGGTAAGGACCTCATATATGTATATGTGACCAAGATCCATGATGATAACTCTAGTATCACTCTTGATACCAAGTTTTTCTACTAAGTCACTATTGGGTTTTAACAGAAAATCAAATCTTGTTTAAATGAATTTTCGGAAACACGCACATATACGAGAATCATCAGGAAAAACACATTTAACAAAATGAGTTTAGGAAAATTCTAAGCATTTAATACCAAGAAAACAAAAATGACAATAGATTACTATTGTTCAAGAATTTGGCAAGATGTATTTGCCTAGGTTAAGCTCCAAGCCTAATCTTCTACTCCACCACCAAGAGGGGTACGAAACCACACTCTAGGCCTCAAGGCCAAGCTCTTGGCAAGCTCCAAGGGAGAGAGAAGGAAGAAAAAATGAAAAGAGAGTGAAGGGAATGAAAAGAGAGAGAAAGTGAAATGGTATATATAGAAGGGGGAATTAATCTTAGCCGTTGGATCATGATCCATGTGAAAGTCTAAGTCAATCATGGTCATTCAAACAAAACCAATTATCCATTGGATAATAGAGTACATCTACACTATTCACGAAAATATCTAAACACTATTCACGAAAATATCCGAAATACTATTCATGGAAATATCAGAAACCGAAAATTTCTAAAGTGTATAAAACATGTCCGGGCGGTATGCCGTCGGTATACTCCGGTATACTGGCGGTATGCCGGCCAAGAAGAAAATCTATAAGTTTAGAAAAAATTTTAAAGCATTACGAAAATCAAAAAATACGAAATACACTACAAAATACGTATCCGTATATAAATACCGATACTGTGAGACGAGTCTCACAACTCTCCACAACTTAAAATAAATTCAGTCCTCAAAATTTCCTAAATCTAGTCAAGCATGAAAACCAAACCAAAGAGCTGGAAAAATCAATCAAAACAAAGCATGGCATGTTGGTAAGATAAAAACAACAGTAATATAAGTAAATGCGTAAGCAATAACACAACTATAATCAAGAAGGGATGGAGGCATATGAATAAATATGTTTCCTGAGTCAGTTGAGTAGGAGCAGGCCTATGCTGACTCCACAACTTAGATAAAAGTCAAGTCTCAAAATAAGCCGGTACCAATGACTTAATCCAAGACATGACTCTACCTAGGACGTATCTTCATAGTCGAGACATGCGATAAATATCATGTATCTCAAGATACGAAGACAGAAGAGTGAGACGAGATACTCGCCAAATATGTATAACCCAAAGAAATAAATAAGTCTGGAAGAAGAATAGGATAGTACCTACCACATGACCATCCTCGGCCAAAACCTGCTCTAACATACTAAACTCTGCCTGCCCATGCCTCGGAACTGCTGCTCTAACCGGCTGCTGGCCCTGCTGCCTCTGGGCCTGGACCTGCACATACTGCTGAGGCCTCTGCTGTTGGAATGTCCGGGACTGCGCTGGTAAATGCCTCTGAGTCTGCTGATGCTGAACTGGTACCTGAGCCTTATACTGCTGGACTACCGGGGTAGCCGATGGAATTGGATGTACTAAGGAAGAACTAGCCCTCCATGGACAAGATCCCATCATATGGTCTGAAGCTCCACAGACCAAACATAACCCATGTGCCCTACGGTACTCAGAAATAACGTGCCCAGGCTTCCCGTAATGAGAACATCCAATAGATGAAGATGACCTCTGCTGCTGAGGTTGCATCTGAGATGACTGCTGAAAGGAAGCTGCTGGAACTGCTCCTCTAGGTGATCCAATCTCCAATATCCTAACTGCTGGTGCTAGTGCTGACGACTGGGGAGAAGATCCCCTCTGAATGTGAGGCCTCTTCTGACCTCCGACTCTATCAATGATCCTCTGCGAGGTGTACTCATGCCTCCTCGCCGCCCTCATCACTGTATCAAAAGTCTGGAACTCATGCTGCTCAACTGCCAGTATGATCTCCAGATGAAGCCCCTGATGGAAACTCCTCGCCCGGTCCAACTCGGTCGCCACTAAGGAAGGGGCAAACCGACTGAGCCTGCTAAACTCTGCCGCATAGCCGTCGACGGTCCTGCTCATCTGCCGCAAGCCAATGAACCTCTGCTGTAGATCATAACGCGACAACGCATCAAAATAGCGAGTCTGAAACCTCTTGCTAAAATCGGCCCAGGCTACTGGTGCCCTAAGAGACACCTCATGAGCCGTCCACCAGTCGCGGGCCAAATCCAAGAGCTGCAACCTGACAACTGCCACACGCTCCCTAGCCAGAATCCCTGCCGCCTCCAGAATGGCCTCAGTATCCTGAAGCTACGCATCAGACGCAATAGCATCCTCTGTACCATAGAAGTACGGGGGATGGAGATGCCTGAAGCTGCTCGCAGAATTGTATACCTGAGCACCACCTCTGTCCAGAGCCGTCTGGACAGAATGGGTGAGAACATCACTCTGACGCTGCTGCGATGCCATGAGATCTCTCAGAACATCCACCAGTGCTTGAATAACACCCTCTGGCTGCTCTGGCTGAACTGGTACTGTTGGCTGAACAGGAGGAACTGGCGACTCTGCCCTTCGGTCCACTCTAGACTCTGCTCCCGAATGCTGAGGATGCTCCTCCCGAACTGGAAGAACTGGCGGAAGCTGACCCGCCATAGCTGGGATACGGATAATCTGATCGGAAGGACCAGGAACAGTGCCCCTGAAAGTTTAAGGACACAAGGATTAAGTCTAGGGAACAGGAAAGATCAACGATCAAAGCAGATACCAGGTCAAATATCAAGGGTAGAGAGTAATACAAAGGATATAATGGAGAAGAAATTGTGACTGAGATAACTACCAGCAACCCCCCACATATCTGATAAATCAGACCTGTATGGGCCACCACTAAAACCTATGTCACGCCCCAGAACCAGAATACTGGCAAGTAGGGACGGACCAGGCCAGCTACATGTACCAAAGTACCCCAGTACTCTTAAACAACATGTAAGCTGTATAGATGGGGGTCACTGCTACAAACCAACAGTCAATCCTAGGTCACAAAATCCTAGATATCTCAGTCTCAGACAAGAAGTAAAGTACAAGAATATGATCATCATGCATATAAGACAGTAAAGCGTCCCAAACCATAATATATAAATGATCATGAAGCTAGTAATACAAAGTGAAGAACTAGCAAGACTAAGTAATACATGATCAGCTCTAGCTGCAGTCTAGAAATATAACATCATGTCTAAGCCCGTAGGCCAAATGTCAAGTCCAAAACACGAGCTAAACACGTGCTCGGTGGCTAAACGCCTCAAAAGAATATGTACAGAAAAGAGTGGGTAAGAGAAAGAACATCCACTCAAGTCCCCTGGTGCTCCGGGTGGTCACCATCGAGAGGAAGGTCCGGAAGATCCTCGGGCTCCTCAACTAGATCTGGTCAATGCAAAACCAGTGGGGTCAGACCCCCAATAGCAAGTACCACAAAGGAAGCCAAACTATGAACTAAAACCAATATGCAATTCATAACAACGGATAGAGACAGAAATAAGTAAAGGCAAATCGAGACTCGTGCGCTACCAATGCACTTATCCCGAGATAGGAAAGACAATAAATAAAGCAACATGTAGCATAAGGTAAATGACATAAGACAGAATGTAAACTGTGTACATGTAAGGAAAAGGAAGCATGTGAACATGAAAGATAAACTAAACATGTGAGCATGTTAAGTAGTCGGGACATGTGAGCATGTTATGTAACTGGAGCATGTGAGCATGTGGTGAAGCCGAGCATGTAGTGGGAAGAATAGCATATGAGGAATGACAGGAAGCTAAGTACTATAATAAGATAAACTGGAGCAAGACTAGACTAGACCAGAATGGACTCCATCCATCAATCACGGCCAAGCAATGATTACGGCTTAATACTTTAGCTAACTAGGGTTGTCATAATCCTAATTACTAACAAATGTAAGCTTGAGAATTCCAAGTCCAGCACCTGCCTGCTACTACCTGAATGGTCCAAGCCAAAAAGAAAATAAGTATAGCAGACACACTGCAGTAAGATACATGAGTCCTAAAGATGTGCCCCACTCGACGGTGTGTTGGAAGAGTGCTCATCATGACAGATAGCTCCAAATCCCATGTATATATATATAATGCCAAGACCAAAGGGGCAACAGGTAACTGGAAAATTCTTAATGATGTAAGTATTCAAGCTAGTTGTTTTGTCCTTAACATTTTCTTGTTGGATTTCGGGTGTGGCATTCCGCAAAATCCATCCTAGACATGAGACATGCAAGACTGGACAAGATAAGCAAGATTGTGCACTACAACAAGCCACAACAAGACATGACAATATCAAGGCAAGAGTGCGCTACGACGAGCCACTATCAAGGAGCTAGACATGTACTAGAATCAAGAGTGCGCCATGACAGGCCACTATCATGTAAGCAAGGAAGGACATGTATCATGAGTGCGCCACGACGGGCCACTATCTGGTAAGCAAGAAAGACATGGCAACAATTATCATGGCTTGTAAGAAAGAATCTATCCAAGGACATATCATGGTATGTGGAGAAGAATAATCATGGCTAAGTACATTTCATAAAATGGTTGAACATGTGCTAGTATCAAGTCTATATAGGGTGTACAATCATTATCTAACTGAGAAAGATCATGTTATCATGTTTAAGAAATCATTACAGTCGAAGAACATATCAAAAACGGACAAAAACGGGCCAAAACGGGCAAAAACAGACAAAAACAGCATAAAACGGCATACCGACGGTATACTGCGGCATACCAGCGGTATACCGGCCTAAAGACAGAAGGTTTCTGGGGCAAAAACTGGCATACCGGCGGTATACTGCGGCATACCGGCGGTATACCGTTTTTTCAAACAGCAACGAAATCCAGATTTTTGCCAAAACTTGTTTCGGCCATAAAAACTTCGTTTTAAATCGAAATTCAGATTTTCAAAAGTCAAAATTGCATAGAATTGAATTTCCTACAACATGGAACTATTAGATTTCACAAATTCAAAGATTTGATATATCAATATCTCAAAATACTCCAAAACAGGGGTTCTCGGAACACCGAAAAGAGTCCCGATTGCCACCAATATGTGACCAAGATCCATGATGATAACTCCAGTATCACTCTTGATACCAAGTTTTTCTACTAAGTCACTATTGGGTTTTAACAGAAAATCAAATCTTGTTTAAATGAATTTTCGGAAACACGCACATATACGAGAATCATCAGGAAAAACACATTTAACAAAATGAGTTTAGGAAAATTCTAAGCATTTAATACCAAGAAAACAAAAATGACAATAGATTACTATTGTTCAAGAATTTGGCAAGATGTACTTGCCTAGGTTAAGCTCCAAGCCTAATCTTCTACTCTACCACCAAGAGGGGTACGAAACCACACTCTAGGCCTCAAGGTCAAGCTCTTGGCAAGCTCCAAAGGAGAGAGAAGGGAAGAAGAAATGAAAAGAGAGTGAAGAGAATGAAAAGAGAGAGGAGAGAGAAAGTGAAATGGTATATAGAAGGGGGAATTAATCTTAGCCGTTGGATCATGATCCATGTGAAAGTCTAAATCAATTATGGCCATTCAAAAAAAAACCAATTATCCATTAGATAATAGAGTGCATCTACACTATTCACGAAAATATCTAAATACTATTCACGAAAATATTCGAAACACTATTCATGAAAATATCTGAAACACTATTCATGAAAATATCAGAAACCGAAAATATCTAATGTGTAGAAAACATGTCCGGACGGTATGCCATCGGTATACTCCAGTATACTGGCGTTATGCCGGCCAAGAAGAAAATCTATAAGTTTAGAAAAAAATTTAAAGCATTACGAAAATCAAAAAAATACGAAATATACTACAAAATACGTATCCGTATATAAATACCGATACTATGAGACGAGTCTCACATAGAGTACTAGATGTATGGGAAGAATATGTGAAATGTAAGAGCATACATATATGTAATAAAGAAGAAATCTGTCATACAAGGTATACAACAAACAAGTCTAGAATATCTGTGTCTAATACCAGTGTTTTGAAATACCAAGTTGACATGTGAACGACTAGAGTGTAATATCCTGTAAACCATACACGTTCTTGTGTGTCTGCTATTATTCCAGTAAGACCACGAGGTAGAAAGGGTATGTTCACATGCCTCCTAAGTATTTCCCCACCCGACCAGTACACATGGATCCAGGTCTCGACACGTATCTCAATAATCCAAAAACTGATACATTAGTCTAGTAAAGAGTCAATAGACATAAAACTACGTATCTCAAGTCAAGGAATTCATACAATACCAATCCGTGTGTCCATCGTGTCGGAATCAAGATAGAACACTAGTATAAACATGCATCATAGGAATTATCAAATAATAAAAACTATCAGAGAATGTATTCGCCTGTCGTCCTGAGAAGTAATGTGATTCGAGGCCCAAAGTGGAGTCACATGAACCTAGATATGAGATATACATGTTAATTTGTGTTTAAATGTGTTTAGACATGGTATTTAGTGTGTGATATGCCATCTAGGTCAAAACAACTTAAAGTTGACTTTTGTAAATATTTAGGTCAATCTAACATATTCTAAGTTATTTCCTACTTAGATCCATTATCTATATACATATCTATTTCCTATATTAGGTATTACCCTATTCCTAACATATAGATATTGGCCCTCGACCTATACATGTACTATAGATATACATTACCTACTCTTAAGTTTATGCCTAAAGCATATACTTTATCCAATGCATCATCTATTCTTTAACACTCAAGTAAAACCAAATACGCTCTTGTCATATCCTACCTTTCCCCCATTACAATGTATGGCAAGCAATTTGATACTTACAATTTCCTAGTATTTAAGACACCCACCTAGCATGTCAATGCACCTCACACTACTACCTATCCATGATAGTCACTAATCAATCACCTAGCCATATGGCCTCTACCAAGGCATTTCCTATACCTGGTTCAGTCCCTTTTACTGCACCTCTGCTCCCTCACTCATCTTCAACTTTTCATACCACTCAAGGCATATGCCCACATGAAGACACTCCCACATACAAGTATCTAAAAAAATAAATCTACTGAACATCAAATACATGGGACTGAACCCATTAATGGATAAAACCAAAGTCCCAACAGTAGCCAAAGCCAAGCCATGCCATGGCATGTCACACATTAGCCTATGGACAAAGAATTTTTGGCCAAATGGCCTGCTGCCAAGCCACACACAACTGCCCCTCCTTTACCTGGCCAACATGACCTCTTGCTATTGCTGCCCGACCCCCAATTCTCCTCTATGACACATGGCCAGTGGCCAATTATCCCTAAGTTCCTTGCATCCTTTCCCTCACTCTCCTTGACACTCACTAGACTATCAAAAACTGTCTGCACTATCACTAGACAACTCACACACCTCTCATAACCATTCACTCAACACCACACTTAGGCAAAAGGCCAAGTGGCCTAAGACCAAATCCCCAAGGCCTATACCTACATGACATTCACATAATCACTAGTTCCCTGATACTAACACCCAACTTTAACTGATACCCTATTCTAACTCTAACCTCTGATACATACTGATACCTCACTTTCACTCTCAAAATGCAATCCTAAATACACACCTGCCTATATACATTGCCAGACATTACTTTGATATCCTATTTCCTGGAGGCACTTGCCCACATCCATACTCACACATGGCCAAAAACCTAAATCCTTCCTCACTCTCTAACACATAGGATTACTCACTGGTTCCACTCCCAAAACTAAAATATTAGTTGTAATGTCGAGCCAATACTCACTTCAAACAACTGAACCAAGGGACCAGAGCAGCCCCCCACCAACCTACAATCTTAATTACACTTTCAAACTGACACTAACATAGGATTAGCCATTTGTCACCTAGCTGATATCTGATACACTAGCCTCTTCACCCGACCCATACTAACTTACCTGGAATACCCAAACACATGGTGCATATCCTGCCTCCCTCACTCTCTAAACATCTGAAACAGGGACAATCTCCCTACATTCTACTGATACACTCCTAACCAACTATCCTGCTACTACTAAATATGCATATAATGGTACACTATATTATATACATATTTGATGCAAATATCATCTATAACTGAAGGAAAATATGTCCTATATAGGACTAATAACCTCAGTATCACTCCCCAACTATGAGTGTCACATGGACACTCGACTGGGACACAAGACAGTCTCCATCTGCTGTACTCCCATCTCTAGTTACTCCTCTTCCTATCACTTAGGCCTATAGCCAACCCCTCTAACTCTCACTCCCTGCTGCTGCCCATGAAGGGGCAGTCTACTGCCACACTGTGGCTTATAGCCCGAGCCCTCACTGCATCTCTGATACTTCACGATACTAGATTACTCACTAAAACATAGGCCTTTGTCCAAGTGTCAAGCCAAGATGGCAAATACTTAAAATTCATTCTCATTTGATACTCTAAGAGCCGTCACACATGTTAGTTCCTTCTAACCGACACTCAACTGAAAGCTAACCGAGTGATACACTCTACTTCCCATGGGATGCACCTTAACATCAACCATGCCCCTCCCTTGATCTGTTCTTGTACTACACTCAAATAGACACACACGCACACCTATCACTTAACCTTATGACCCACAAACACACACACACACACACTATATATATATATATATATATATATATATATATATATATATATATATACACACACAAACCTAGGGATACTTTACCGTCCTACCCTTTCAAACAGACCTTCCCATGGTCTGATACACCCCAAAATGGGATCCATTGGCCAACCATATATTCCCTTCCCTGACCTGTGTGCAGGGACTCCCCTGCTGCCTAGCCAAACAGGAACAATTCTGCTGCTGTGGCCAACAATCTCTGACCTCACAAGCATTTCCACAAACAACCAAGTCTATCCGACCCCCCCCCCCCCCCTCCATCTCTGATACTCACTAGTTCCCTGATACCTATATGCTGCATATATATATATATATATATATATATATATATATATATATATATATATATATATATATATATATATATATATATATATATATATATATACACTTGGAACTGATATCTACCTATCCTAATATGTAGCCAAGCTATACATAGGCTTAAAACTGAAAAAATAGAACAAAAATGGTCACTTAGACATTTTAACAAACACTTGGTGGGCAAAACTTGTAGTCTCCCTCAAATGGACACTAAGCCCTATGTAGCCATCACAATATGACTCATTAGGACTTCAGTCTACTTCCTATTAGTCATGGAAGGGTTCTCCTACATGAATGCATAAAGTTTAACCATGGAAATGAAAGTTTAGAGGGTTATACCTATGTAGAAAGAAGGCTACACAATGCTACACGAATTTGGGGAAGATAGATGAAGAAGGGGCTCTCAAATCCTTACTAGAGCCTCCACCAAGCCTTCTTGAGCCCCCATCCCCAAGCCCTAACACAACAAAGGGAAGAAAGAGGAGACAATTTGGAAGAGTATGGAATGAAGGAATGAGTGAAAACCCTAATGGAATGGTGGTTGCCATTTTTGGGTTTGTAGGGTTTAAATAGACACTAGTCAAGCCCTAAACTCTTCATGGCACTTAGTATTAGGAAGGTCCTTAAGGGGGCTAAGTGGTTTGGCTCTAATTA